>JANRGW010039994.1:0-66850 GCA_024733675.1 Psilopsiagon aymara
CTTATATCCAATCTAAACTTCCCCTGTTTAAGTTTGAACCCATTACCCCTTGTCCTATCACTACAGTCCCTAATGAACAGTCCCTCCCCAGCATTCCTATAGCCCCTCCTTCAGATACTGAAAGGCTACATGCTTCACTGTAAGTGAAATTGGTGCCTAGGATATTATTCTTTGTTGTTGAGGTATCTCATCTGCAGTTGAGTAATTAGCTGCATAACAAAAATATTTGTTTACATCTAGAAAGTGACACATGCCCAGTTAAATTGCAAGTAGCAGTGCCATGAATTCATCACTTCCCTGGCTGTTTGAATGGGCATAAAGAGGCTGCACCCTGCCTGTGGGAGATTTTGTGTGACCTTTCCTCCTCTTTTCAAAGTAGTGTTTGCTCTGTTCTGGAAAAATGACAAGAAGTATTAGTTGTCTTTTCAGGTGGGATAAGATGCCTCAAAGCTAAGTGCTATTGCATCTAGCTGCCATCTGAGGGGAAGAGTCTTGGAAAAGGAGGGTTTTGGGGTTGCCTCCTCATGTGGTTTCCATGCAAAGAGGCCCCCAGCTGAGCGTAGCTATTGTATGTGCATGAAGCAGAAAATGGTGTTTCATCTGATTCTTATTATGCAATCACATTACCTTCATGTGTGGCCTGGGGAGGGAAGTGGGAAGGGAGGGCAGAGTGAACCAACCCACTTACCTCCTTGGTGGTAAACCAGAACTTTAAATGTGAACTGATTTGAGGTGGGAGAAAACCAGACCAGTGTCTGGTGTCCCTGGCTGCAGGCTTTTGCTATGTTCATATCCTGTATGCGTGGAAACTGGCCGTCATCAGCATGGGAGGCTTTGGAGTGACTTGCACTGCCATGCTAAAGGTCACATATGTATTGTAGTAGTGAGTGTGTTAAATCTATTTTGTACTGGTGCTAGGTGTCTTCATAGAGCTGGGTTGCTTCTCCTTGGTTATTTAACGTGACAAGCTTAGTTTTGCAGCTGAGAGCTGTCATCATATTTGTGCTGAATTATGCTGAATCACATTATGCTGAATCATTCTTTTTTAAACGTTTGTATGATTGTACCTAATTTTAGCAAATTCTTAATTTGGCATGTTCATGTGTATGTTTACACATGGTGTTTTCATGGCTTGCTAATCTGTAGTTGTGGCAAGTTCTATTTTTTGGAAATTTGAGTTGTCTTTAAAATGGATAAACGATGTATTTATTTTAGTTTGTTGACCAGAACATCTTAACTGTGGTGGCTAAAAGATGAAACTAGAGAAAGTTTATCAAAATATACAGTTATTTAACTGAACTAACCAAAGTTAGTTCAAAGGGTCCATGGAAATGTGGCTCTAGGGCCCTCCTTCTCAGTCCTCTCCATGCCACCCAGGCAGGCTACTGCTGCTGGAGGGAGAAGCTAGAAATCAGCAGACCCCTGATGTTTCTGTACCCCTTTTCATTGGCACTGTAGATGTCCTGGTCTCCAGTTCCTTATGAGAGGAGCAAATGATGGTAAGTATAACTAAGTGATACCCGAAAACCATATGATGTTGGCCAAGGAGGAATTTTTTATGGAAGGAGGAAGTAGGACTGCAGTAAGTACTTGAGGACAACGTTGGGAAAAAGATTAAAATTTGCCAGGAAGAAGATGCTTTTAAAGCTAAGTTAAAAGGAGGCACACTAAGAACACTGATTTTGGGGGTTTTGTTGTTTTGATTTTTTATGTTTCTTAAATCTAATCTTGGCAAAATCTATTGTCTTAAGTGCCTTAGACTCCCCCTGCCACTCTGCAGATGTTCTGTGAAAACTTTATGAGCACTGAGCAGTCTGTGAACTTAGTCCACGTCTTGACAACAGTTTTATGGGCTGATTAATGACCTGTGTTACTGTAGGTACGGGTTTCCTCTTCTGTCTGCTGGTGGTGTAACTAAAACTTCCACAGATGTGGCTTTTGGAAAAAAAGCAACAATTCAAACAATAAGCAACCCACCCCAAACCCCAGGGACACTGTCTTTTAAAGCACAGCTTCAGATGAGAAATCAAAATGGAGATCTTCCCTCCCAAAAGATGAAGAATGAAGAATATGTGTGTCGTATACTCTGCAGAGTAATGACTTGTGGCTCATAAGAACTTGAGTGCGTGAAACAGGGAAAAGCAGAGTAGGTGCCACTCATTGAACCAGCAGAGGAAGGAAAGCTGTGCTAGTTGTTTGAACTCTTGGTTAGGCAGACAGGATTCATTGTGGTGGATTAAAATGATCAGATCTGAATTTTAACTTCAGTTTAAGTAGGAGTGCAGACCATGTGTCTTCAGGGAACCCCATCTGGCTTCAGGCATTTTTGGTGGGAAAATGAGACAATTATGACACTTCTGTCATCTGTTGTGGGCCTTTTTCAGGCGAGGGGGGAGTTGCCCCAGTTTCAATTTGTTCAGTTCATGAAGTTCCTGCTGGATTAATGTTCTGTAAGTGAAATGCTCCATCCCTGGTGGTGTTCAAGGCCAGGTTGCACAAAGCCTTGGGTGACCTGGTTTAGTGTGGGGTGTCCCTGCCCAGGGAAGAGGGGTTAGAACTAGATGATCTTAAGGTACTTTCTGACCCTAACTATTCTATGATTCTATGAAACGTTTTGGTTTTGTTTTCCCATTTGTCAGCTCTACACTGTGTTTTCTTAAAGGTCAAAGACAGCTTGAAAACTCAGTGCTGCAGCAGCATTTCACATAGCCTTCCCTGTCTTCAGAAAAATCTGTCGCGACCATTAGATTTTTTTTCCCTGCTGTTCCTAAATTGACTTACATAAGTCACTTAAACCTTCCATGTGCTCTTGAAATGCAGTTCTCAGTTTCCCTGTTTTCCAGGGTCCTTGCAGGTTCAGCCTTCAGCTAATGATACAGAGGAAGAAGAGAAACAGATGAAATTGTAGTAAACAGATAAAGTAAGCACAGTGAATCAGCCTGTTTGTCCTTTCCTCTGTCATTTCTTTGCTTTAGAATAACTGCAGTGATTTCATTAGACTTACTCCTGACTTAAAGGTGATGTTCAGGCATTGTTAATAGTGGTCTTTGTCATGCAGGTGGACTTGTAGGTGTTACTAACTGAATTGCTTTAAAAAAACACAGAAGTGTCCTTTTTTATTATTAAGGAAAAAGAATATCCATTAAAAAAAAAAAAATCTTACATATGGCCTCATGATTTAGAGTCATCCAAACAATGAAACCATGAGGTTTTGCCCTTGATTTTGCTGAGGTGGGGTTCATTTTTTGCTGTCTTACCCCCCACTTCTGCTATCCACCTGGAGCCTGTGGGATAGGTCCTCCTATGGATCCTGAATGGCTGCATCACCTCATAGAGTACAAAGTAACAATAGAAAACAGAAAAAATAATACTGAGCAAGACATACATTATAAGTGAAAGTGAAAGGAACTGGTGTTTCTAGTCCCCAGGGAGGAGAGGGGAAATAGCAGTACAATGGGTGAGCAGTATAAGCCAAGCACAGGAAGAAGGTCGCTGTTTATGGGCTTCCTAAGTGTACCTACATGAAGCTCAGTGTAGTATGAGGAATGCAATAATACAGAAAGAAATGAGAAATCAATAGTTCTAAATATAAATTTGTGCATAGCAGAAGAACTGCAGAATGCTTTTCTCCAGAGAAATTGTATTTCCTGGTTAGTAAGTGGTACTTGGGGTTACAAGAAATTCAGTTTCCCAGATTAACAACATGATATGGTTTTCTTAGACCATGTTGAACAGTTGCCAGAAATGCCATCCTCTGTGTCTGTACTGTGAACTCAGCTATTTATTTAACCCAGCTTCTTGTATTTTGAAGACTACTCTCCTTGCTGAACATACTTGAGACAGGCTCGATTATAACTGTTTCTTATTTTCTAAAACAATAAGAACACATGACAGAAGGAAAGATCAGATCTGCTGTTTCCACTTTGTTCTTCAACAAAAAGTCATTTAAATATGTAACATCTCTCAAGAACCTTCTGTCTTGTGTATTCACAAAGCAGGAGGAAAGTGCTACATATTGTGATGGGTCAAATTTAGTGCCCAGCCTGCACTTGTGGAATAAGAAACAGTCTTCTCTAGAGACTACTTTGAAGGGAGCTGGGTATTCTTCAGAGGAGTAAAGTTTGATTTGTAATCCTGTCTTTAACAAATACACATGCATCCTTTTTTTTAAATTATTATTTATAACTTCCTGTGTTTAAGGATCAACGGGAGAAAAACATTTTTCCTGTTATTGCCAAATAATGTGCTACATGTAAATAGTACTGTTTGCTTTCAGTATCTATAATGACCAGGTTTCCACTATAGAAACCTGTAGAAAGCGGGCATGGAAAAGGGTACCAAAAGGTCAGGGAATCAGTGGATCTCATTTACTAGCTTCAGGTACAAATACCTGAAGGAAGGGTGCAAAAAGAATGGAGCCAGGCTCTTTTCAGTTTTTGCCCAGTGACTGGACCAGAGGCAATGAGCAAAAACTGAAGTACAGGAGGTGCCTGTGAGGCATGGTCCTCGGTTAGTTGACCATTCCTGTTTTCTGGTAATGGAATTGCTCCTAGTTTAAATCGTTTATTTCTGTATACCTTGACAGAGTAACAAGAAACAAGGTCAAAAATGGTAGCAGGTTCTGCAAGGGTCACTGCTGAGTTTTCATTTGAGTTCATGTTGAGGTATTAACTTGGTTACTGTAGCAGCTACAAATGAGGTAACTGTAATTAATCTGGATTATTAGAAGCAATGTACTGTTGCCACACTATTGGTATAGTTTCACTTAGTTCTTCAGATGCTGGTGGATCAGACAGGTGTACCCCCTGGAGGATTTACTGCCAGTAATGGGCATTGAGCACAGACGGTTTATCTTAACCTTGTAAATATAGACCACTGTGATGGAAGTGAGGTGTTTCTGTGTGTGTGTGTGTGTTCATTTATTCATTTCATAGTTATCAGGCTTAGTAGTTTGTTGAAAAATGGTTAGTCACCAGAGCATGTTGCAGATTTTTACATGGTCTTTTATTTTCCAAAGTTTCACATCTCAAGAAAAGCATTTTACTAAACACGTGATTTTTGAAAAGTTTCAAGCACCTCTACTAAAAGTAGTAATTTGTCCAAATTGAAATATTACACTGGAACCACTTTAAAAATGTAGAGCTGAAATGCAAGCTAGGCTGTGGATTTCATTTATTCCAGGCACAGTTAAGTGAAGTTTTTTGATCCAGACATTCCCACTTTCTGAGTACAGTTCAAACTCTGGGTTGAGAAATGAATCTTGCATTGGAAGTTTGACCAGTTGGGGGATATTTAATAAGGTGTGATTGGGCCTGGAAGGGAATGACTGCCTAATATTTTTGATGAATAGACAGGAGTTAAAGATTTCCTGGGGATGGCCCTGAGGTCATCTTGTATTTCACATAAATACAGCCTACAAGAAGATGTTTTAGACTGTCCTGTACATTGCAAAACCAGTGACAGCATTGATAAACTTGGTATATAACAAGTGTGTTGGGTGAGTGAAGTGTTGCTTTTCTGTCTTTAGCACAGTTAAACAGGATGATAGTTTGCTTTATGTGAAGGTAACATTTTCGTGATTTTATTTATTTAATGTTGTAAAAAAATTGACTCAAATTTGCAGAAAAGTAAAGACGTAATCATGTGAATTTAAGCTGAGACAAGGGATATGTTTTAGTATGTTGGCTCAATGTACTTTGCCAGCCCACCATGAAATCAAGAATACTTTTAAGGGCCATACTGAAATGAAAAGCAAATCTATGTTACTTCATTTTCTGGGTACTGTCACTGGTTTTGGCTTTATCCAAAGCCCCTGGAAGTCAGTAGGAGCCTTTCTATTATCAATGGCTGGCTTGGATTGGGCTCTATCTAAATAATGCCATTAGTTCAGCAATAATATTTCAGGAAGCTGAAAGACAGCTTGATAAGGTGGGAGAGAGCAAGCAGGGCTTAGAAATCACTGCTTCATGGTAGACTGTTCATGCAGGCAGCACTTTAGAAAGTGTAGAGCATTTTGGAAAAACAGATCTGCTTCTGTAAATTACTTAGGGGTACTAAAGTCAAAGAGCATCCAAACATTGCTTTGTGAGTTGCCTTTACTGAAAATAGAGTTAATGCTTCATTGTGTAAGGAAAAATGCTATAGAATTCCCCTCTGGGCCTCATGGAAAGAGTGAACTAACAAGAACATTAATTTTAACCCCCTTCTCAGATGCCAGGAAGGAGGAAAGAGTCCTTGAGGTTGTCATACCCTAACAAGATATCCTGTTGAGGTCAAGAACATTTTTTTTTCTTCCCTGATCTGAGCTTTCTACTTCAGGCAAGGAGAAAGGAACTCAAATTAGTTGAGAGAAAATGGGAAACAAAAAACACTGATGCCTCACATGAAACTGGGATATGTGTGGGGAAGGACCTCTGTGACTGGGAGATGGATGGAAGCAGGATGACCATGCCTGGATAGGTCTGCTCTGGGGGCTGCAGGCAGCGCTCAGCTGGGACCAGAGCATGCAGAATTTCACAATGACCCAGACATTATGGGCTTCTGCACATTGGGGTATTAAGGATTACATCTTTAAGTGGCTTATCTTTGAAGACAGTAAGTACTGGCAAAGAGGACCTTGGAAACCTCTGGTCCCTGATTCCTTTCTGTTCTGGAGCTGCGAATTAAGCCTGGCTCTGCTGCCCTCCCCATGGCTCAGACTGGAAGCAGGAAAGGATGTCCTGTACACAGCAAGGGGAAGAGGAAATCTCTGACCACATGACTTCGTGCAGATGGTCTTAGGCTTCTCACATAAGCCTATACTTTTTTTTCTCGGGAGGGACCCCACCTCCCCTTTGCCTGAGCTTAGACTTGTGAAGGAGGTTCAGTCGGGGAATCTTACTGATTTAATTGTTCCTTACATGTTGTTTGCCTGTGTATGGGACAACTGAGCCCATAATAATCAGTCTTGCATGCTCTCAAATAGGAAAATGCTACATATGATCTAAGCTGCATGCTGAAATGTGGTTATTGGAAATGAATTTTATGGCTGAATAGGCATCGTGTTGTCTCTTTGCTTTTTTTGGGCTTTTGGCTATTTATTCACAATGTCCTGCCGGGAAAATACTTTATGTGTTTCCATTTAGCTCACTGACTCAATCTTCTGCTTCTGGAAATGCTTATATACAGATGAAAAAATACAGATTTTTCTGTGTAAACTGTTGGCTTACTTTTTGTTCATGTTAATTGAAAGGCTTATCTCTGTAGCATCTTTTTTAAAGAATGGGAAAGGAATTTCCTGATCTCCTATTATATGCATTAAGGTAAATTATTTTTGCTGTTTTTTATCCACATTGCCGTTGCTTAGGAACAGAAGTAATAAGATTAATTTTGAAGCCTTCTCCTTCCATTTGTCCTTTCATCAAACTATTAATTCCTTTTAGCTGTCGTGTTCCATATAGTGATTTACTAAATATTTAAATGTCTTCCTTTATAGCCTTTGAATGCATTTGTAAATGTTTCTTCTCACACATGGTCTGTGTTTTGGTAATAAAGGTCCACTGCAGGCATTTGTAATTACTAACATTCCTTACAAAGTTTACATGAGGAACTTTGTTCGGGTGCTACAATTTTGAAGGGATTTCAGATTTAGAGGTATGTTGATACTGTGAAGAAAATAAGATAGTCTCTTGATTTTAAGTGTTGCATTTTTTTCACTTGTTCAGAAAGGTTAGGATTACATGGGATAATTACTGTTGCAGAGCATGTTTGATTACTGTTAAGATAAATGACTGAGCATCATAAGTAAAGCTGCTGTTGTTCTGCTTCCTTACTAGTAGTGTTCCCCTTCATTTCTAGGGATATTAGAGGTGGGAATACCATTGAATGATCTGGCTCTTCAAATATGAGTGTCCTTTGTCTGTAACCTATCATGCTGCTACATTAATTTGTTTGTATCTGTCATCTGTCTTATGGCAGATGAGAAGAAAAAAACGATAGCTATTTTGCCTCCCCTTCCTGTAGCTTTCCATATGTGAACATGCTTACTGTTGTTCACTTAGTGTTCAGGCTTGAAACAACTTGTTTCAGATTTCTCTTTAGTATAATCTGTTTACTTCATTTGGTAGGGGCAGTGCTCATCAACAATGTATGTCCTCTTTGTTTAAACTGAGTTTTCTTTAAAAATGTTGAGATGATACACTGTGATGTGTATCCTTGCAGAAGCTGTCTCCCTCTATCTTTTAATATACAGTGGGGTTAATAGAAGCCTCTTGCATGCTGAATTCATGTGATTAAAATGGGACACATTGTGATGTTCTCCTCAATTAGCATGATCGGCTCCCTGGGAGCCCTTGCTGCAGTGGTTTTCCCTCTCTAATGAGTAGAAAGAGCCTTTCGAGAATTGTGGAATAATTCAGACCGTTAGGAACCTGTCAACTTAAACAATGGCCCCTCTGACCAGAAAAATGGTTGTGAGCAGTTGGACACCCTGGCAGATGTTGAACTTGTTCTCCTTGTTTGCTCTGCTTTGGGCAAATAGCTTTGCAGCCACGTACATGATTTGTGCATCGCTCCTTTCAGGCAGTGTGTGCAGGTGTAATCAATACATGGTAGCCAGACTTCTTCTAGGATTTATACCAGAGTACTTCTTTTAGTTAATTTAATGATATTGTGATAAGGTGCTATTGCCATATACCAGTTTTAGTAGGTTTGCCGGCCAGCTATAATGAGAAATCACAATAAAAGCTCTTTTTTTTAGAAAAGGAGAAAGCAGACACCATCCCCCCCCCCATTTGACTTCCTTAATATTCCTTCTGTTGTGTTAATTCCTTATTTTGCATTTTGTGCTTCTCAGCGAACAGAATTTGCTGTATGCTCATATAACTGTAGGATATGGAATTTCAGGTGAAACATTCATGTCTTGAAACTTCCTATAAAATCGTATATATGCAGGCCTACTTTAGTTAAAACTCAGTATGCAACAGGATCTATTTTATATGCCCTTTGGGGCATGCTATTGAAGCAAATACTGATTTAACACAATTTTCTTAGAAACTTTGCCATAATTATCCTTCTGTAATGCTTATTTATGTCTGCAGATTTTTTAACTTAATTGATGAACAAGTGATCAGTTATGTAATGAACTGTAATTCATTATGTAATTTAATACATTTAGTTAGAAACAACCCCTTAAAGCTTCCTGTCCCCAGCAACTGTTTGCACTTCTGTCTTGAATGGGTGGTAGCAAATAGTCAAGCTTGCACAAGCAATTAGCTTGTCTGTTGAATCAGTTAATGGAACAAGCTATGGTAGTAATGCAATGTGAAATAATATCTGTGCTTTATAAATATTTATGTTGTAACATCTAGTATATTCTTGTGACAAATGACTCCATCTTCAAATATTTTTACAGGTCTAATAGGTGTAGGGTTTTTTTTAGTGGCATGTGTGAAGTCTTCAGTTCTCATTTTTTTTAACCTAATGCATTCAGTAAACCTTTCCACTCCTATTTTTGTGGCATTTCAGTTGTTCATTAGGTTTTTCTTCCTGCAAAGTTAACAGTACTAAGCTGAGAGCATTTATACATCTACCTGCTGTTGTAAAAGCACTTCTGATTGTAGCTTGGAAGATACAGTTATCTAGTTAACTAAAATTTTTTTCTGTCCATTAAGTATTGAGAAAGTGTATCAGTGAAATAGGGTGCTTGTCAAAACAGATGCATCAGTTCTGCTCTAGTGACACCGAAAGTAGCAAATACTGCTCAGAAGGGGTTCCCATCTTGATCTTGCGATTCATTATTTCTTGCTCACTTTATTTCTCTCAGTTCTGAAGAAAAAAAGGCTATTAAAAAGTGTGAGCCTCTGAGGCTGTGCAGGGCAAGCCTTTCTGTAGTGGTAGCTGCCACCACTTGTGAGCTGCCATCACCTGGGTCTCAGAGATTCTCTTATGAGGGCCTCGTTGGTCTTGGACATTGCAGCAGCAATCCTGGCAAAGCAACTTTCCATTTATTTTGCTGAGCATGGTATTATATGGTGTGGGATGTCCCTTTGGTCTTTCGAGGTCAGCTGTCCTGGCTGTGTCCCCTCCCATCCTCTTACCCACCCCAGCCTACGTGCTTGTAAGGCAAAGTGGGAAATAGAGAAAACCTTGATGCTGTGCCAGCAGTGTTCAGCAATAGCAAAAACTCTGGTGTGCTCTCAACACTGTTTTGGTCACAAATCCAGAAAGCAGCACCATAGGGGCTGCCATGAAGAAAATTAACTCCATCTCAGCAAGACCGAGAGGAAGAGTACTGATTGACCATTGCAGGTCAAGCTTCTTGCTTCTATTTTGCTCAGTCATCTAAATTGAGGAGATAGGTTTGCTGTGTAATTCATCTATCTCTCCTGATTTCCTATTTTTCTGTAATGCTTCTGCCCCATGCCCTACCATCAGATGATCATGCTTTCTTTCTTCATTTAATCATACTGAAATTAATAACGCACTAACCAGAAGCACTTTCATTCCCCAACTATTCTCTGTAACTCACTTGAAAATAGATCATAACTGCAAATAGTAAGCCCATGTCTACAGCAGTGCTAAAGAACCACACAGCACAAAAATAAAGGAAAAGTTCATCTTGCTTTAAACATCAGGTATGGCATATTATGTGCCTTAAATGTCAGTGAGTTCTCCCTCTTTCAGATACTGGGAAAACCCATTTGAGAGGAGCATTGAGGTGCATGTGGAGAGTGTCTGGACAGCAGCCCCTCTCCTCTGCTGAGCTGGGCTAGAGCATGCTGGCTCCACAGAAAGGTGGGGATGGGGAGCGTACTTTTGATCTCTTGCATTACAGCATTCCGCAGGGAGAACCACAGCCTCTGACAGGAAGGTGGTAACCATTTAGGGCATTGTAAGTCTCTGTGATAGCTGAGGATATAAAATTGTGCTCATCTGCGTAATTTTTCATTGCTTAACCTCTATTCTAACCTGCAGCCAGAGCTGTTAGACTTGTGTTGATGCTGTCATTCAGTAAGTGAAATGGCCTGCTGGGGTCTGTGAGCTTTGGTGAGAAGCTCACATAAGCTTCTGTTTACTTATTTCCCACACTACTCTTGATCAGAGTTAAGTAACTGTCGTAACACTAACAGTGCATGAGCACTGGTTTGCAGAAAGGTGAGAAGTTCTCAGAAATTGAATTGACATCTTCTAGAAGAATTTCATGTGGTGTAAGGTTTCCCTTCACCACTGGCAGAATGAGAGACTGCTGCATTCTTTTTTTGCAGTTCCCTTTCAAGGCTGGAGATACCAAGGATGGACTTTGAGTACAGCTCAATGAGAGTATTTCTCTAGCAGAGTTGCATGATTGGGATATTTTAGTAATGAAATCATCAAGGCTTTGAATCTCATCTCTGGTTATTATCTTGTTGACAATAACATGTAATTATTTTTTAGCAGCTTAGCTACACTTAGCACAGCTTCCCAGCTTTCTTGAGAGCTCCATTACAGGTTTTTGATTTGAGAAACCCAATTTCTACTTCAAACTCATTAAATTCCTACCCAAGCTCTGTTTTGGAGAACATAAGTACATGTTTTGGATTTCATATGGAGTCTTCTTACACCTCTGCCAGTCTGTGGTTAAGCCATAATCGGCAGGATACCAAAATCTCTCCATCCATTCCCATCCAGTTCCCATTTTGAGTATTAGAAGAGGGACCTTATGGACCAGGGATTTTCCTGCAGCTCAGCTGTATCAACTTCAGGTGAGCCCAGCAGGAGAGGACAAAAGGCAAAGTGGTAAACTGGCCTTTCAGAAGCAGACTTGAGTGTATCTAAGAAAAGATATTTTATAGGGGTGGCATATGTTTATAAAAGTTGGCTGACTTTAGGGAAGGAGATGTATTGTCTTAGCATGAATACTGTGAATATGTGCATTTTCTGAGTTTTCCTTAATGAATTTCCATTGCTTAGAAAACAAAACAGTGGTAACAATGGGATGTCTTAGCACTTTTAAAGTAGAATCTAAGTGATTTTGTAGTGTAAAAGTAGTGTAGAACATAGGTTAAAATAGCTGTCTTTATTTTTGATAATTCATTCATCTCCATCTATAAAAATAAGTTCTTGGCTTTAAAATATTCTGTAGAACATATGTTTAACATACAAGCTTCATAACACCTTTTTAATCTAGACTGTTTATATAGCCAACCTGCTATCCAAGGCACAACTTTTAATTCCACTACGGACTTCACCGTGCAAGCTCCAGTTTGTTTTTACTTCAAAACAGAGATATTAAGAGCCATTAAGCTAGCAGAGACATGCATTAACACAAGCTATGGAGCTTCCTGTTTCTTTATTGAAATACCCTTTAATTTCCTGTGTGACCCAGCAGCTTCCTATAAAGCTAGGATAATGGCACCCTTCTCTTTCCCTGCCATGTTGATACATTTGTGGAAGATTGTGAGGCATGTAAATACTTTGCATAGTAAGAAGAGATTAATATCTTGTGTTCAGCATGGAGCTTGCCTACTCCTTGTTGATTTTCAGAGCATATTTCATTATTAGTTTGTCCCAAATAGATGATGGCAAGGCAGCGGGTAGAAAAGGGGTACAGAGTGGATGTGGAGACTTAGTTTTGGTAGTGTAATAAACAAGGACTATCCTGCTGCAACCAACAAGCTAGACTCTACCAAAGCCCTGTCAGCCTCTCTCCTTCCTGTCCCCGAAGGAGCTCCTCAGGGGTCCAGGCAGGAGGAGGCAACGTGATCAGGACGAGGGCATTCGCAGCAGCTCTGAGTTGAAGGATGTTAAAGCTCCATTAAGTCGAGCCGGAAGAGTGTGCCTTCAACTTGTAATGCCAGTGTGCTAAAAGGTATATTAGAGGGGGAAGCAAAAATAAAAAAAACTGGGGGGTATCAACTAGAGTTCCAAGACCAAACTTAATGAGTATTGGTTGCCTTGTCACAAAAAGTGGGAATGGCTGATAAGTGGGAGGCATAGTAAATACACAGGTAGGTTAGAAATAATGTAGTAAATAGCTGGATGACCTCTAGATTAGAGCGATAAAATGTAGTGAACTTGAAGGAGAAAATACAGGGTTGAGTGCTTTGCACTAATAGCAAAAATGCCTGTTGACACTTGGGAGACACCCTCTGATAATGAAAGGGGAAGGGAATCGACAGCTTTATTACCAGTTGCTGGAAGATTGTGAGGTACTAATGTGATTCAGCTGGGTCCTAGGTTATGTCAGTCCAGGTATTTTTCATTGACTTAGGGAAGAATTACTGTTATTGAACAGAGTGCTGGAGAGGCATCTTTGGGAATAGTATTTATACTTCTGAACATTCACATTTAAGAAAGATAAATTCAACAAAATAGGTGATGATGAAAGGGGTCTGTGCTTGCTGGAGGCTAATCTTATCTAAGGAGTCATTTGAACATGGTTTGTTTAATCAACTAAGAGGTGGATTCATGGAGGAAATGCAGTACTGTGTGTGAGAAGGGGGATGGGAGCAGAGACCAACTATTGCTCCTAAGAGAGACCTGGTGGTTTGACTCGTTAGCTGTCATTGCTTCCACATTAGTCCCGGGGCTTGGATCTGGCCTGCTAGTGAAATAGTTGGACCACAGCAATGCTGAGTGAAGAGAATATAGCTGTACCGGGAACAGGAAAAAGAAAATAGTCTGCTTTTCACAGAGAGCAAAGTTGTTACCAGAACAAGCAGATGTGAAGCCCCCAGATGGGTATTAAGTTGTAGAATCAGGAATATGGGCATAAGTCATGTACTGCTTTATTAAGAGATGAAGTAGAATTTTATTCCAAATTACTCCAAAGCTGCTGGGCTCTGGAGTTCCCTCTGTAATGAGACAGGGTAGCAGACACAGTGAAACAGAGGTCCACCTTTAGGTGGCAATTCCTGTGTTGCTATGCAAATCGTTATTTCATTTTTGTGGACATAAATATTGATTTGGGGCTCTTGTGGGTTACCAATGATTTCTGTTGTAGTGTTCATGTGTTTCTTTTCAGTTGAATACGTCATCTGCAGTGTAGCTTGGCAGTATTTCCATGCTTGGCACTTGAATGTAACCCTGCGATTTTATTAGAATATTTGAATAAATGCCTTGTTTTTTGGCTGAGTTTGCTCACCAACTGTTGCTGCAATCAATGAAGTGTTCAGCTTTTCTGGTAATAAAGCAATTGTTCATGTGCCTAACTACAGATTTAACAGCCTGCTCTGTATATTGAAAATTGGGGATGTAATTTGCATCTAAAGAGACCTGTTTTATCTAAGGTCAGTTATTAAAGAGCAAGTAATTGTCTCCATAGGATAGTATAAAAAGTCTGACGAAAGCAATGAGGAAGACAGTGACTGAATTTGTGGTTGTATACGTGATGCTGTTGTGCATTTGTTAGATGCGACTGAGAGCCACTCTTAAGAGCTGGTTTTCGTGACTACAGCATTCCTGCTGTGGTTTGGCAAGTTGTGTTCTTGCCAGGGCGTCTCACGCGGATGTTAGGAATACCTACACCCTCTGAGCAAGCTAAAAAAGAAGGTAAAAAGAAAAACCTCAAAAGACACACACACACAAAAATTAAAATAAAATAGAGGAGGGCCTGGGGCTATCTTCGGGGAAGCAAACCCCCGTCCGTTCAGCAGCCCTCTGAGCAGCTTTCCTGTGGAAGCAGCCTGGAGGCTGAGGAATGCAGGGTCAGACAAGAGCCCAGTCACAGCATATTCCCCGGCGGCTGCCCGACATCGTGGCAGGCTGGCCCGCATAATCGTTTCAGGCGGCCCGTGGAAAACCACCCTCTGGTTAAGTCTGCATCATGTTGTTCCACCAATGGAAAAAATTGAACGGGAGGAGGGTGTGTAGCCTACAGACAAAAATACATCCAGCCTCGCGCAGGATCTGTTTTTAGTTCCTAACGGCTGAGCATTTTGAAGTGTTAGGCACAGTTTCCTGGCATGCCCAAGGCAGGGAGAGTCCCTGTGCCTGCGTGTCCATGTCCCCATGGCAGAGCTGGGGCATCTGGGTGGTTGAAGCCAGTACCCTGGGGAAGGTAAGTGGAAGCAGGAAGGGGGACTGGAGCCAGAGAGGGAGATGCTGGGAGAAAGCATTCAGTTGTCTGCTTGTCAGCTGCTGGACAGACCTGGAAAACTGTAAGAAAAGTAGGGGAAGGCTTGGGAAGCCTCTGAAAGCAAAGGGCAGAGCAGCCTGCAGCAGCACTGGGTCTTATAGCGTCTGTGCTGCCGCTGCTATCGCTGGCTGTGCCTGCGATGAATGGTTTTCCTCCAGAAAACAGTTCTTGGTGGTCATCTGTCAAACTCAATTGTCTGAATTGCTAAATAAACCACCACTAGGATCATTTTACAGCTCTGCTATGACAGGGTTGGATTTTTTCTAAGGCGAATTATGAGAAAGTATGTTTGAGAGTGCTACAGTTTCTGCAACATTAAAGTGACTCTTCTAATACAGTGTGATTAATAAGTGCTCTGAATCTTTTTTATTATGCTGTCTATTCTCATGAATACTCAAAGTAGCCTGCAGTAAACAGGCAGCATATCCAAGCAAAGGTTATATGTTTGTGAAGAGTTAGAGGACAAAGTTTCAGTCAGCACTACTACTACCGCTGAACTGGGATGGTGAGGAAAACCGGAGCTCCTGCATCTGGCAGAGGTAGGTCCTGCATAGGTTTTGATCTTTCTACATAGATTTTTAATATTATGTAGGTTTTTAATACTTTAACTGTACAAAAATTGTGACAATGCAATTTTCTGTGGCATAGGAAAAGTAAAAAAGAGGGAAATGCCCCAGAAATGGAGAAGTGCCTTCCACTACCATCTCCCCCACTTTTTTTTTTAAGCATGGGGTGATTAATTGCTTGTGCAATGCAGCCAGAGTTTGCTACTTTGTTTATGCTTGTTGCTGATGTGGTCACAGAGTTAATTTTGTACACTGATGGCTTAATTCTGGAAATGGTGCATTTCTTTCCCTTTCGGGTAGACGATTCGATAACACTATACAATGTATGGCAAATTACTAGTTAGAGGCAACGTATGGACTGTATTTTTTTCATCTGATCACCTTCAGCAGGAAAGGGATATCCACACATCATGAAAGAGGGGACTCTGAATAGGGCAGTCTGTGGCTGTGAAGCTACAAAGCAAGTGTTTCAGTGGGGAAACCTAATCCTCAGAGTACTTTCTATTCTTCTGATGTGTGAGTAACATGCTGGTACTACAGAGGTACAGAAAAGGAAGCCCAGAGCTGTGTGACTGCTGTAGGGCTCTTGGCATGCAAAAATCAAGATCTGCTTTTAATTTTCCAAAGGACTGTGTCTCAGGTTTACCTCTGGTGTCTAACTCCCAGATCCTCTGTCCTCTTCAGGAAGTCCCAGGGCCGTAGGTGGGAAAGCATTTACTTTGGAACTGATACTCTCAAGTGATTATGAATGTGTAAACTGAGAAGTAGAAATGACTGGCAAATGCAGCATGGGTTCCCCTCCCACTTGTGGAGTGGGCTATGTAAGCGGTGCCAGGCAGGGAGTCTTGCAGCCATCCTAGGCTCTATCCCACAGCCTGGAGCACAGTCTTGCAGTTGCTACTGGAAATTTTTCTCTGGTGCCAAGGGTTCAGAGCTGGTCCAATAGACTCGGAAGGGTTTACACCGAAAAGGATCTTTTTGGACAGAATGGGTTAATGGTCCTGCCTGAAATTGCTCTGCTGCCTTCATTTCTCCTCTATCTGGGATTGCTTGTCTACAGGGATGCTCTGGGTATGGTGTTGTAAGTTGTGTCCTAGTCCAGAGATAACATTTCTTTTACCCTCTTCAAAGCTGATATTTTGTCACCTACAGTTTTGGATGGGTACAGGTCAGAGAATATCCCCATAGCTGTCTTCTGACTATGATTATATTTGATGACATGAGTTGATTGCTACTGAAACAGACAAGAGGAGGGCAGATGTTCCTGGTGGGGTTTGGGAACCCCAGTTTGACAAGAAAACCAAAGTGGCACCTCCTGTTGTTACCATGAATAAGGAGGTCTGAGGCAGAGATCTCTTCGGGTTATGTCTGAGCTCAGGAAGGAAGTCTGGAGATCTGAGCTCAGTCTCTGAAATGTTACTCACTAGCCCAGGGCAGGCAGTGAGGCTGGTGCTGAAGATCCCTTGCTTGGAGCATCTTGGCTCCCTTCAGGTGCACCATCCTCTCTGCCCCAGGCCTTGAAAACCTTTGAAATCACCATATTAATCTGCATCAGAATCTGACAGTATGCTTACAACCACAGTAGGTGGAGAAGAAAAGACCTTTCAAATCACTGGGTTCATTTCCCCTTCAAGGGCAGGAAATAGACCCTTTGACATATCAACTCTTTAACTACTGCAGCTACTGCATTAAGCCAAGATGTTAGGTGTCGTTCCTGGTTGTTGGGGGTTTTTTTGTTTCTTCTTTTTTTTTTTTCTTTGCTTAAGCTAAATGGCTTTTACTTAAATGGATGTGCACATTAGCCGTTGCGTATAATTTCAATAATGTTTACAGATGGTGAAATTTGTTTTTCCTGCCAAAGAAAAATAAGTCCCTAGAGATTTAGATTGTATCAGCACCAGTGTAATATGATAAGGATTTCTAGGCTTGACTCAATCTTCCATATTGCCCTAACTTGAAAACTATAAAACATAATTTAATTAAGCTGCCAATGTCTTGGACCCAGAAGGATGGGCTGAGTAAAAGAAGGAATCATGTCCCAGGTAAGGAATGTGTAATTCTGATGCAGTATATATGTGATGCAGTGTAGACCTGTTTAGATTGATGCATTTAAAGAAAAGAAACCATAAAAGGAGAGTGTCCTTTTCTTGCTTGAACTGTGAAATTAGAAGTCTATATGCCATGTAGGTATGATTCACAGCATGAAAGAAATTTCTGGGGTCATAATGATGACTGATGTTTAATAAGAAAACTATTTGTTTTAATTTGATCTCTGAGCTACCAAGCAGTTCCTAATGCAGGAGACTATAGCTTTAAAAAGACTAATGAGTGAATGAGTAATTCTGGCTTCAAATTGGATTTTTAAGACAAAATAGGCCTATATTTTTTAAAAGAAAGGCATACTTGTGGTGTTTTGGTTATTCATTCTTTGAATACAGTGATATATAATGCAAAGTATCCTGCCAAGAGTACCATGGTGTAATTATTATGGTATATTTTTATAATAGGAATGTGATTGAGATTGCAGGAATAAGCAATCTGCTTCTGATTTGTAGAAGCATGTGACCAAAGTGCGTACTTCTAAAAAATACAGCAAATTGTTTCCAGTAAGAAATTCTACATCTAATCCAGCCACAATGTTGTGCTAGCCTGCCTCTCTCATTAATTTCACATATCCATCCGTATGTGCAGGAAAGGGAGGACAGGTTCACATTCTAACATTCTGCATTACTTTTGTATTAAACCCTCAAGTAGATTAAAACTTAAACTTCTAACTTGTAATTCTGTACCCCTGTAAGAATTCATAAGGCTCACTGATTGTTTGCAAAGCTTATGAACTTGTTAGTATGTGAAAGATAGTTATAAACAATTTCTAAGACTTTACATAAGCCATTTAAAATGGGCAGTGTGTTAATCACTAGGTAAAAGAGAATGTAAAATGAAAGAAAAAATAGGAATTGCTTGGTCAATTAAAAATATCCAAGCCAAACAAAAAACAGAAAAGGGTTTTCCTGATGTAAAAAAACAGTAATGTAGTTGCTGTACATGACAGCATGCAACATTTATAACTGGATCTGCCGCTAAAAGAAAACAAGTTGGTCACTTCATATAAATGAGAGGGCTTTCTGTTTCCTTTTTTATTGCTCTGAAACACTTTCAGATTCTCCATTAGCCCAGTTCCAGTGATCCTGATGACAGTCTCCTGCTCTGCACTTACGAAACATGCACTCAGAGCAGCCACCTGTGTGAAGACCCTGGTGCAGCCTTCCCTCCATGTCTCCCCTCTCCACCATGTGCCGCCTGGAGGCGGCCATCATAGTCCCACTCTGCAGTTGGGTGTCCTTACCTGCCCACGTGGAAATAGGGTTTTCAAATACAGCAGAAAACATGCAAGACTCTTTCCTCTTGTTTCATTACTAGAGAGCAGTTGATTGGATATACTCTGCCCTTTGCATGTAAAGGCTCTTTGTGCAAGTATTTATATCGCCACAGAATGAGTTGAAGTTCTGCCTTTCTTGGGCAGATATTTATACCAGTATGGATGGCTGAAAGGGATTGTGTCCAGAGGCAAGGTACTGCACTGGTGCAGGTAACAATCCTCCTGTTGATGAAGAAGTTCTGAAGAGGGGCTGGCACATGATGGCTGTATAAGCTACAAGTATGAATAAAATACTTGGTTAGCTTATTTCTTTCTTGAATAATTTCCTCAAGGAAATTTCTTCTTAAAAAGTTTAAACCGTGTCCTGGTATGTCACTGTAAAGAACTGAAAAGATGTAGGCTTTTACTTTTTAGGGGTGAGACAGATAGCTCTGGCTTCTACCTATTTTTTTAGTTCTTGATCCAGAGCTTCTTTTAAAAGCCTTTCTGTTGTTAAAGACAGAAGGTTTTAAATTTAAACTCTTCTGGTGCGCATGGAGAGTTACTGTTCCTGGTATTCTGAAGACTCATGAGTTCCTGCATTTCTTAGCGAGTCCTCACTCAGTGGTGCTAATTTTATGGCACGATGTTATCCTCATTTAGACCTGCTCTTTTTTTTTTTTTTTTTGTCATTGTTTTTGCTGGGTTTGCACTGATGCCATGTTTAGTGAAGGAAGGATCAACTTCCCTATACTTCATCAGTAGTTTTTTGGAAAAGCTTCAGGAGGTGTTAAGTGGTTTGTAGATCACTTCTTATACAGCTGCCAGTGAAGATTCATTGTCACCAGACATCCAAAGGAATAAAGGCATCAAAATACACCAGAGACATAGCTTTGGTGCCTGTGTTTGTGTGTCTCATGAGGGTAACTTCTTGATCCAGGCTAAAGCCTAACTTTGCTAGCGCTGAAATTAGTTGAGCTCTGACAACATCCTGGGTTTGTCAGTCCCAGTCAGGGAAACCTGCTGAACCGTCCTAGGAAGATGCTACTGGAGTCTCTTGCTTTTTTGTAGCTCCTATATAGCTACTGCCCAATGCCGACTGTGGTTGTGGAGCATTCAGCTTATTTGTGTCTCTGTGCTCACCCCCCATCAACCTGGAGCTTGCCATTTTCTGACCTCTAGTTCTGGAGAGTCTCAACCTGGCTAGTGTGACTGTACAGGAAGTGGATGGATGGTGGTAGCAAAATCATTTTTGTCTGTGTTCCCACTGCAGCAGATGAGACCAACACAGGAGCCTGTCTCCCTTGACTCAGATCTCCCACTCATTCATAATGTAATAATTCCTTGTTGTATCTTATAAGCAAACCTAATACTGGGATGTTATTGTTATGATTCGGTTTTGCTTGCAGTATGGTTAGCAAGTCAAGGTTTCTAAACCTATATTTTGAGACATTAAGACTGAGGAGGAAAGCACCTATGTAATTGTAGAGTACTACTTGTACATGTGCTCACCTTCATCTTAAGAAAGTCATTTTCCCCTCTAGCATTTATAGAACAGTCTAGGTGCAGTGGTAGTAATCATAGATAAGCTTGGAAAGGACCTGATCAGGCGCTTCTCCAGGGCGGCTCGTGTGTTTGTATTTTGGAGCCGAAAAAGTCTAGGGGAACTTAATGTGGAGAAGCCCAAAGGTGGGGAAATATGTTTTTAGCTCTGGGGTTATGATTTACAGTAATTATTGGGTGTGGTGGGGAAACATACTAATCACCCCAGATTAGTGTGTTTGCATCACTGGGCTTTTTTGAATGTGTTAAGGGGAACCAGGGTGAAGATTAAAAACTTCTTTTTTTAGGGAATGTGGTATAATTGAAAGCAAATAAACTCTTAATAGTCATCTTCAGGCACAGTGAGCTGCTTTCTGAATATGCTAATTATAACTGCAGAAAATATTCATAGAAACTGCTTTTACTCACAAGATGTATCCATCTCTCTGCATAAGAAGATTTTCTTCTGTGATGATAGGTTGCTGTGAGAAATATAGGTGAAGCTGAACTCTGTTCCCTGCACTGTAACTTCCAGTGCTTCCACAGTACAAATAGTGTAAAGTGTGTGATTGGATAGTTTGCAGCCAGAGGTTTTCCACATTTGCCTGCCTGCTCCAGTGTCCTTTGGGCATCAGCTGATCCACTCTGCTCTCTCCCCCTACCCCATCGCCTTTGTAATCAGCAGAAAGAAAATTGCTCCACACAAGTGTGAGGCAAGAGAAAGACATCACAGATGATTTTCAGGGTGACGTTCTTTGTGCAGCCTCGCAGATGCCCTGATTGGTTATTGCAGTGTGCGTGAATGTTTAGCGTACCGTAGCTTTCTAGACAGCCAGGATGCTGAGAAAAATCCCTTGGGGCTATTTCTATGGGATTTATTGACTGTTCTGTTGTACTGCTGACTGATCCCTTCACAGACTGAGGCACTGTTTTGTAGACATTGTACCCGGAGATAAATTTATTCTTTCACCCATTATGTGACCTGTGTATTGGATCAGACATGTACAATGGACCCTGGTAGCAGCAGCTCAAGCCTTGATGAATTGAATGTCTATCTTCTGAGGTTCATGACAGCAGCTTGCTGGCTGCTAACTATCTTAAAAGGATTACCTAGCCATTGCACAATCGCTATGGAGAACAGATGGTCTTTTTGCCTGTTTCTTTAGACAAATTGGGTTCAGTGTTCCCTTATGAATAGATATAAGCCCTTCAAAGCCCCCTTGTTGAATGTACTTTCTGCTCCCAGATGAAGAATTCTGAATGTAAACTCATTGCTCGTTTGTGGTCTATGCCTCCTGGGTCGAGGAAGGCAGTTTTGCTGGGGATTCACAATTTGTTTGGCAGCTTGAAGTGTAGGAAGTTTGTGTGTTGTCTTCTGTTTACCTTCAATCTTTTGTTTAATCCATGTTGCATATGACATTTTTAAAACTGTGTACATAAATGGGTGCACTTAACAGTGTGGGCAAATCAAATCCATGAGGCAAGAGTGTTAAACAGGAATGTTCCAAATTGTTAGAATAAGGAAGTTAAAAAGATATTTTTTCCTAGGCTTTTGGAGACTGTTTTTAGCTCTAGTTTGCATTCTTTACCTTTGTTTTTGGTAAGGTTAGCAAAATACCAAGGTTACTAGTGAATTCTTTTAAATATCTTTAGGGTTCTTATACAGTAAATAGCCACAAAACAAGTAAAAAAAAGCAAAACTCTACATGTTCAAATCAAGTGGATATTCAATTAAAAATTATGAACAGTAGCCACTGAATTTATGCAGAGAAGAGTGTTTTTTTTTGGGGTGGTATATTAAGAATGGCTTCTAGCTATAAATATGTATTCCAAAACTGAGCCTGAGATATGTACATTGTCTTTTCTACTGAGTATTTCAATCCCTAAACTGCTGGTGTATTCTGTGAGATTCAGCTTCTCTGTCCTTTTGATTTGAGTTGTGGCCTTTGTGTGTCAAGTGAAGAGACAATATGTTCAGATGGTCAGGAAGAACTTAGGTCTTGTTACCTTTGTGTGTGTGCAGCGCTTGGTGCTGCATTTTCCTTGTTTTACTGGCAGATTAACTTAAAAACCAGAACAAACCTGAAGAGGGAGGTTGCTGGGTAGTTGATGGAGTGAATTGCACAGCGGCCTTTCACAGCAGGGGTCATAGTTGGAATCCAGGCTTGGGGAAGGATAAGCAGATGCTGTGGGACATTGCTCTGACCAGTTTAGTCCACATTGTAAAGGATCACTGCGCAGTCCGGCCATCTGTAATTGGTCTTCAGAAAAGAAAACTGTAGGGGTCTCAAAGTTTGCCTTAACTTGTTATTAAGAGGGGGCAAGGACAGAATTAGAAAATAAAACACCCAAACAGTGACTTAATTGTATTAATTCAATGTCAGTTATTAAAGTATGTGTATAAAAATGTATGTCTGAAGTCCAGGAATCCCTGGAACAGACCTCTCTTCTCCCTTTGTAACTTCAGTCTGTGAGAGTTTTTTTGTATTTGTTTTGCTTATAGCTGAAGTAAAGTGTAAGTTCTGTTTGACTGAAGGACCTTCTTTGTCTTTTTGGTGTTTTCTAGGAAAGCTGCGTGCAACTCCATCCTGGTTTTGGCAAGTGTAATGGCTGGCCACAGAGACAATGCAGAGCATGTTAACTGCTAACTGTACCCAAGCTTGAGTGATTCTACAGGTTTGCTCTTTGTTCTATACTATGCTTTTTATCTAAAAGTGCTAATTGATAGACGTAGGAAAGATAAAATATATACAGACTCCAGAAGATAAGATTATGTTTTTGCAGTGGCTTATTTTGACAAAATTTTAATGAGGCTGTAGTATATTCTCCTCAGAGTGATAGTCTGAGATCTGACATGCAAAGAAGCTTAGTGCCAATGGAAAACCACTCTGATATTGTTTCTGTAAATTGCAAAACAGTGGAGATTCACTCTAAATCACAAAAAGAACAGATCAATCTTTTTTACTTTGGGGTACACTTTATGTAGGTCCAAAATCTTCAGTCATCTCACTGGGGCAATTTGACTGCTCCAGTGTGTGCTATTCACTGTGAATTCAGTGAAAAACTGAAAAGCATTTTACTCACTGAACTACCAAATTGTGCCATGCTGAATGAACATAATGCTGTTTTTGCTGTAATGGAAGATGAGGCTATTCAATAACCAAGTTATTTTTTATTTGGGTTTTCTTTTTCCTTTATCCTGGATTGACTCCACTTAAGCACAAAGTTGGGGTTTGCTGAACAGTTCACTGAGGCAACGCTTCGTTGCAAAGAAACCAGCCAAGCTGAAACTGCAGTGGGCTTGTCTCCTAACAGAAGGGATTTCTTTGAAAGTGCAGTTCACTTTACGTCTAAGTTATGATTATCTTGCTGTCTCCCTTTCATTATGCCATTGTTCTGGGGAGCCAGAGATTTTGTAAGTTATAAGAAAATCATGTTGCCAAGGGTGTGGGTGGAGAAAGGTGTTGACATGATTTCAATGGAGTTAGATTCCAGCTTTATAAGAGGGGGGCAATGAACCACACAGAGAATAGGCTTTCCTAGCCTGTCCCTAAAAGAAGTTCAGTTATGAATTTAATGTTGTAAATGGCTATTTAATGGCTTTTTTTTTTTTTTTTTTGAAACAATTGTTTCAGAATATTTTTTAAAAGGCACTTTCCTGTGTAGATGGTAAAAATGGTCTGTTACTTTTCGCTGTCTAATAGCCATTGTTTCTAATGAAACTCTACTTTAATTCAGTGGAAAATGGGGAATTCAGAAAGCCAATACAGTCTTCAGGGATCAAAAAATCATGCTGCTGCTACAGCCAGTGCCAAGCAGAAGCCTTGTTCTCTGAAAATTCGCAGCATTCATGCTAAAGATGAGAAGTCTTGCTCTATGCATGGATGGGGACATACCAATAGTGGCTCAAACTACAAATCAAGGTCACTTGCCAGAAGCTGCCTCTCGCACTTCAAGAGTAGTCAGCCTTACTCATCTAGACTCAGTGACGCTGTGGTGAAGGTCTCTAAAAGCAATGCCCATGCCAAACACAGGACAAATACCTCGGGGGACTACTGCCAAGGAAGTAGCACGGTATTTTTGCCAGAGAACGGTTTCCACTATATTGGCCTTCAAGCTGGAAGTAATCACACTTCCTCTCGAGAATGCAATGGGCACATTTTAAATCGCTACAGAAAGAATGAGAGTCTTGCATCAAACTCCCCATCAGAGGACAGGAGAAGTCCAAAAGTTCTCATTAAAACATTGGGGAAGCTGGATGGTTGTTTGAGGGTTGAGTTCCACAATAGCAGCAACAACAAGGTACCGACTGAGGAGTCCAGTGGACCAGTCCAGTTGCTGAGGTATTCACCTGCCTTGGAATCTAAGCCAAATAACCTGCTCGATGTTAGGAGGAACTCCAGCGCAGACTGTTCTTCAAGCCATCGTCTGTCACCTACCGATTCGAGACTTCGTTCTAGTAAAGGAAGCTCGCTCAGTTCCGAGTCTTCGTGGTATGACTCTCTCTGGGGAAATGCTGGGGATATCAATGAGCTGGATGGTCCATACTTGACCAGGAGTACTCCAGATACAAGCATTCATGCCAGTTTCCCAGCAAGCGACAACAAGAAGTCCTTCAACCAAAGTTCATCTCTTTCCTCACTCCGAGATCTCTATAAGGATACAAATTTGGAGAGCACTTCTTCGTCTGGGATCAGGCTCTCTGATGAGTACATTGATGCTCATGGAAGCCTAAGCAACCGTGTCTCATTTGCCTCAGACATTGATGTTTCCTCCAGGGTAGAGCAGGGAAGTCCTGCACATTACTCCTCCTACACGCTCCCATGCAGAAAGTCCAAACCCCTAAGTGAGGATGCGTCCAAGAAGGATACATTAAAAAACCGAATGCGACGCATCAGTGACTGGACTGGAAGCCTCTCGAGGAAGAAAAGGAAGCTGCAGGTATGTAGGAAACCCCAGCTTAAGTGCCTGAAAGTTAGTTTGTAGATTCTTCTTACAAATGTAGCGATTGCAACATGTTTGTCTTTTTCACAGGATAATTACTTACTAATCTAATTTAGTAATTTGTGGAATTCTGAGAAGCATTGCATCCCTGGAGCTGTCTGAAATTACAATAGCAAAAAAAGATAAATGTTTGTATGTGCAAATTTTCCCTTCCTATTTTGTCAGTTTCTTAGTTAACTCCAGTCTCTGCAGCCTATAATCTCTCAGTGAATTAGCTTTTGAAATAATTTTTAAAATCATTATGTTACTTAAAAAGTTACTTGGAGCTTTTAAGCCTTCTCGGTTTTTCACCTGTGCTATGAATCAGCATATGTTTCTGAAGAGTTTACAAAGAGCAGTAAAAGGAGGAGGTTCTAAATATCTTTGAAGGTCGTCTCTATTTGTGTTATTGGCTTTAGCCATTCACTTTGGTTTCACTGCCAGTCCATCCCTAGCAAGGCAAGCAACTGTAGAGTATGGACCAGGGCTTCTGGTTCTGCCTCCACCTCCACTAAGGCATTACATGGTGCTTAGTTCACCAGATGGGAAAGCTTGTGTTGCCATCTGGCTTGCTGGGAGATGGTGGTGTGAAGAAGGAGATGGGAGGAGGGCAAGATGGAGGGAAAGGATGTGTCCTTAGAAGAATTTAAGGTTTAATCCCATTAACAAGAGTTTAGCATGCCTATGGTTAGTAATGAAATTCTCATCTCTAGCTGTAGGACCCAGAATTGTCTCTTTAAATGCCAGGCTGTACCTGAACTTCTGCCTCTGAGTTCACAAACTGAAATGGAGGGCACAGACTGATTTTGGTTTTTGTTTGGATCTTTTCTGTTTGCATGGTTGTTTCTTTGATTGTGTTTGTTTTTCTTTTTTTGGTGTTTTTTAGTTTTTTTTGTCTTCCCTAGTGTTTCTTATACAAGAAGAGTCACTGTGTTCCCCTAAATGAAGGATCTGCTCCTTTTCAGAAACATTGGAGTGCTGACCACCTCGGAAGTGAGCAGAGTGGAGGCAACACCTTCTTCTGCAACTTAGGCAGCAGCTATGCAGTAGATCATAACACATGTTTTATGTGGCATGTAAAGCAAATGCTGTCTCCCATGTCAGAAATTCAGACGGGTATTGTGCTTAGCAGGCACCTGTCATTGCGATGTAAACCACTGACTCAGAAATAAGGTCAGCATAAGGTTTGGCAGCATAAATCCTAGGTACAGGCTACAGAACTGGGAAAATGAAAATGAAAGCTGTTTATTTGGATCATTCCTTTTGTGAGTCGGTGCTCATATACTTTATCAGATGCTGTGTCTTCACCTTTTTACTTGGCTGAGAAAGAGAAGGTGAGGCAGAAAAACTGGAATCAGTGAAAAGCCTCAGCACCTAGAGCTGGGATTCTTCTCTGGTTTCAACATCTGTAGCTGTTCTGGATTTTACAGCCAGGCTTTACATATGATCTCTGCATCCCAGACCTTTGCCATGTATTACTTAGTTATGACATTTTCAGAATGGTATTTGTGGTGCACAATTCGTAGCTGTTTTGAATTCACTCTGCAGTGAGCTGACTTCAGACGCAGCAAGGAAATTTGGCTGGTGAGATTGCATCAAGCTTGAATCTGATTCTGGTAGAAGGAAATAAGCCCTAGCTCAGAAATGGTGATTTCTTAGAAAAAGGTATATGATATAGTAATTGATTTTTATCAGACAAATATCCAGTGATGGGAAGGATAAGAGGAGTGGTGAATACTTTATGATTTTGCCTTCCTCATGAAGCTTGATCAGTTCCTTTCTGCCATGCACACTTTGAGTAACCTGCCGTCTCTTCTGGGGGTTGCTGTGTTGTAGTTTGGTAATGATTAAATGCTCACTGGGTCCCTTGGCTTAAAAATGCAGAAGTACTGTGTGTGGTTATGATGTATCAGAGGGTTAAATCCCTGTTTGTAAGACTGTTAATCACAGTGATTGTCACCTCCCTGGTTTGCTCTGAACAATGTGTCCCTTCCTCAGTACATTACTAATAACTGACTGTGAGTCACTTGGGCTGAATGTAGGTGAAAGCTGAAATATTTCCCTATAAGTAGGCCTAAGTAACGGTGCTGGCTGGGTGGATAGGTTCCTCCAGCTGACCCAGTGGAAACAAGTTGGCCAAGCCTTCTGCTTCACAGGTCACAGGACCAGGAGGCACAGTCTTGGGGTATTGAGGCTAGTACCCTGCTGCTAGAAAGGCAGTGGAGTTTAATCTCCTTTGTGAGCAAATTGCAATTTAAGATCAAGTGGTCTTTTCCCCATCTTGAAGTCTGTTTCCAAACCCTTTTACTCCAATACTTGCTAATTTGTAGAGTAAATGTAGTCCTGGCCAGTTTGTTCTGATGCCAGCATTTCCCGCTACATTAATTATTCTTCCCTATTACTTAATCTGTTATGATTTGGTTAAAGAGAGAAATGGCGTATTTTCTCAGTTCACGTTTGAGGGGTTATTCAGACTCTTTTTTGTCTTCTGTCTGAAGATAGGAAGTCTGTTTCCTTTTTCATTCTGGCACCCTTCCTCTGCACCTGTTTTAAATAATCCATAAACAGATTTGGATATTTCAGAGGAGCCCATGGCTGTACCTTGTCTAGTGACTTGGATGTTTCCTTATGTCTGACTTGATCTGATACTTGATCTGATATAGCTTGGAATTTAGTTTGCCTTTCTAATAATGATCTCATGTTAAGACTTGCAGCAGTTCTGTGCCACAACCCAGCTTTCGTCACATGAGGGTTCCTAATGTGTTCCCTGGTACTCTGCGGCACGGCATGTCCTCGCTTGGTTTAATTGTTGCTGAAATGGCATTGGGTAGATGATGTATCAGGATGCATTCTACATGAGCAGCAAGGTATATATGATGCATGTGCAACCTGTGGGCAGAATTTAGGCAGGCTTGTTGTACGGTCAGCCACTGCTAAGGTGGTGGTGTAAAGTCAGTGTGCAGCTGTATAACATGGAGAAATTGCCATCTATAATGAAAATCCAGCCACCAGATACTGATGCTAGAGATAGATCAAATAGTAAATAGCCTCTTTATGAGAATAATTTCTGAAATTTCCTGACTTCATAAGCCAAAGCCCTGAAGTGTGGTGTAAAGAGAATTTAAAATAAAAGTACTTTGAGACAACCTGCTTTCTTTGGCTTGAAAATTAGTATTACATTCTGTGTTGAGCTTGGGCATTAATGACTTTAGCAGGCTGTATTGTTTCCTGTGCTGTTCGTTGCATCTAATTATTACATGCATCACCTTATAATTGATACCTTAGCCACTCTTTCTTTTGCATTACCTACAACTATTCCGCGGTGCATCTCAGACATTGAGAGGTCTGCTTGAGTGCAGCTGAGCAGAAACAGTGGTAGTTTTCTATCACTGCTAGATGCAACAGAGAGTAAACAAGTGGTGAGCTGCCTGGCAGGGAAACCACCACCAACAGTAATTTGGGTCAGACCTTTTCAGTGGTGAACAGATACTGCTACAGTGACGCCCTCACTGAGGACCAGCAGAGACTGCGTGACTGCCAATTCTGTTCTTTAAAAAAAACCCCACAAAATAGAAGTGATGTTGTCATGGTGATGTGTACATATTAATTTTGGTTCCTGTGTTTGCTCTGGTACTTCCTCATTTCTACCCTTTCTGCATGCATGGAAAAAAATAGGATGTGGTTAGTGATTGTTCACGGACAGGTTGTATCCCACCCTTTTCATTAGTGCTTGTAGTTTCAGTAGTGGCCCTTCACAGCAGACACCATCTCATGTTGTTTTTTCTCACTAGTGCTTTGGGACTGAAAGAAACACATATTTTTCATAAACTGTATATTAGTCTTCTACAGTCTACAGTCGCTTTGTGGGCATAAACGCATTGCACGTGTGATTATTCACTTCCCCCTATTTCTCTCCCTTTTACCACATAGAAAGCAAAACTGCTGATGTTTAGGGAGTTCTCTCAGAGAACTGATAAAAGTCAACAGTAAGATTTGAGGAGGGTGCTCCATTACCAGAAGAATTTAATTATTGTCACCTGACACAGTGATCCAAAAAGCCAGGTTTGAACTTACAGTGTACTGTAAGAAAATGTGGGTTTCTGTTCAAGTTGGCTTTTGTGAGGCCATGACCAGCATTGTCCTGCTGTTTGAGAAGTAGCTTGTCTGGTGGCACCTGGGAGGGTGTGTGATCCCACTGTTGCTCTTGGCTCCGTTCTGGAGCCCCTGATGCTATCAAAACACAGCACAGCTTTTCCACTGAAGTCTTGAAGAGTACTGGGTAGGAAGCAAAGGAGCAAAAAAGTAGTTGCTTTCAAAGAGGCTGATGAGAGCAGCTCACAGGAGACCAAGGTTTATTTACTTCATTCATGTACAGAAGTCTGTGAGCAAATAAATGCTTTTAGAGAGGCTGTCTAAACTTGAAAGTATAATAGCTTTATTATTACTGAGGCTAATAGCTTTGCTTTTTGAATTGTTCATAGCAGCCTCTTCCCTCACACTTTTACTGCAAAAGGCATCAGTTTTTTTTGTGTTCTTAAATCGTAGTTGCTTTTAAAAATCATCAGCAATGCTTCAGTTGGAAAGACAATAAATGGCTTTGTATGATGGATGATGTGATTCTCAGTAGTGAAGTTAGACCAAGGGGTCTAATCAAGGATGAAAATCCCTGTCCATTACTGGACCCTGGGAGGGCTGGGACCATTCAGCACATTACTGGGAAAGGCTTAAGAAAGAAAAGGCCTAATCTGCCAGCAATGTCCCATGTTAACAAGCAATTGCAAGAAATGGGCCTAGGTTAGCATCCATACCATCAGGTCTGAGTATTTCAAATAACATTGGCCATCCCTCTCAATACAGGGAATGAAGTTGCACAATGCAATTAGGAGAAAGGCCTGTCAGTGTTTGATGAGATAGTCAAGCTTCTGGAGGGTTTCCAAGAAGTAAGAAAATGCACACCTCTGCAGTCTGGATACCGGCTTTGTGCCAGTCAGCAAGCACGTCTTTTTTTTTTTTTGATCACACCGAAAATTAGATTTTTGTCATTTGGTCAATACTGACAGCTTAAAATAGTCTCGACTTTTGACCTTTTTTGTGTCAGCTAAGCAAAGCTTATACGGCAAATAGAAAGTGAAGGTAAAATCAGCCTAGCTCTGCTGAAGCTAAATATAGGTGTCACCAAAGTATTGAAAACCCTGCAATAATAAAGAAACTTGTTGTGACACTTCCTGCTTGTATTCAAACAGGCATGTAAGTAGTGGTTGTTGGGTTTCAGCTGGATAATGTGGCTGTCTCCTGCAGTCCTTCAGGTTTCAGCCAGAGGAAGCCCCAGCAGTTAGTATGAATTGGATATTACTTGCAGGTGTCTGACTTACCAAAAGCTCACAGACTTAGTGGTTAAGGTTTAAAGGAGTCCTTTTGAGAAAACCTTAAGTGGTGGCACTGACAGCGTCAATGACTGCTGAGGCAAAGCCTATGATGTAATGATGAAAAGAGGTGGCCATTGATGAAGGAACTGGCTGTGGCTAAACTTGAAGCAAATTTAAATACCAAATATGTGTGTCTTTTCATCGTAGCTCTGGTGACTGATCACCAACAAATTCCTTTTTCCTTTGCACAGGAGCCAAAGTGTAAAGATGGGAGTGAATATTTTGATAGCAGAACGGACAACTTCACCACAGACATGCTGGCACCATCACAGCTGTCTGCTTTGCTGTGGTCACCTGGCTCCAGCCATGTTCTGTCACAGAGAAGTGAGTCCACCAATGTGGTCAGAAGTGATGCCCTGAGGCAGAACATTTATGAAAACTTCATGCGGGAGCTGGAGATGAGCAGGACGAACCTGGAAAACACTGAGACTTCTTCAGAAACAGAGGACTCTAGTGGCGAGTCTCTCAGCTCCTTGGAGCAGCTGGATTTGTTGTATGAGAAAGAACAAGGAGTGGTGCGCAAGGCAGGGTGGCTGTTCTTCAAGCCCCTGGTGACCCTGCAGAAGGAGAAGAAGCTGGAGCTGGTCACACGGAGGAAGTGGAAACAGTACTGGGTCACACTCAAAGGTGAGCCATTGTGTTGCTCATTAGGCTTGGCAGTGGCAGTTGTTTCCGTTGTGTCTCGGCAACTTTTCATGCATGCTGGTTACTGTGAGCAGGTTAAGTGGGATCAGAAGTTTATGCCTAACTTCACATGATCTACACCTGTGCTTAAAGTGGAGCATGTGCCTAAGCAGCTTGTTTAATCAAAGTGGTGCTCATGTCTTGGAATTATATGCGCAGCCTTGTGGTTCTTACCATAACAAAAGTGTTGTTTTGTTTGACTTCACAGTTTCTGTACTCACGCAGAATTGGGGGTTTAGAAGATCCTTTTGGATGTTTGGAGGTCCAAGACCAAATTGAACCCAAACTGAGAAAAATACAGAAGAAACACCACTGTCTCAGGGGGAGTAAAAATTTAAGGATCGGGACAAGTCCTGGGTGCCCAGTTCCAAGTTGCACAATGCCCTGGACTTTGCTATTAGGTTTACTTAAAGTTGGGTTAAGTTAATGTGAAAATTTTCAATTCATGTGCAGTACTTCATGTGGCAACATAGTGAAGAGGTAAACCCCCCATGGTAGAGCATTTACCCTGAAAAGCATGCAATTCAGGGCAGAGGAGGCTGGAGCAGGAGCAGGGGAAACCCTGAGGTGCCTGAGGCTTAGCTGCCATGGACAGCATGAATGCAGGGGCTTGCTATTCTCCCTCCTTTCCCTGATGACCTTTCACTATGCCCACTCCCTGCAGTGCCAGCCCCTTCTGGCTTTCAGCATGCCCATCTGCCCATTTTCCCTGGCTGCTCCTGCTGTGAAACAGCCCTTTAGGAGGGGAATCTTTTTAAAGGTGTTGCTGCTAACGGGGTTGTGGTTCAATTGCTGCTCTCACAGTGCACATGCATGGCACAGAGTAGTCAAACAGGTAGGTGTGCTGCAAGAAGAAAAATAACATCTATTGTGGGGAGGAAGAGGAATTTAATTGGTGAGTTCATAGTCTTTATTTTTTGAATTGCATCCAAAGGATTTGCCTTTCAGTAAATATAATGCTAAGTTAATGAGTAAGGAAATGATCAAACTTAATAATTTCCGAGCATATCTGGGACTGGAAGAGAGAAAATGACAGCTTTCCCACAGGTTGCCCTTTTCAAAATTCTGCATGGGTGTAGACCTGAAGGAAAATGAACAGCAAGCAGCAAATGTTGGGCACGTTGCTGTCGATAGGGCTGATTTGAAAAAAGCACACATGCAGGAGTATAGCAGTTCTGCCTAACAATTCAGAGACCTGTTATCAAGGGATCAAAATGTAGGCAGTCTTAACAGTTTAAATCGCTTATCCTGATCATCAGATAGCATGAATCATGCTTGCAAGCAGTGTATACAAAAGGGAAAAACAATATCTGAGTTGTACCCTCTTATTGTATGTGTTTGTGTAAGTATGAATATGAGTTCGATTTGCTTCTTCTAAAATTCAAGTAATTTCTAAACCTGTCAACACTCTAAACTGAAGTACATTGTATACTAGTAGTTCGTGCATTTCTAGGATAATGAAGCTCTGGGAAGGAATTTAGGTACTTCACGTGCAGTTCTTTGCTATAAAATTGGCCTGTTGGTGACCTTGAACAATTGACATCCCTTCTTGCTTCCTGAATTTTCCTATCTATAAAAAGGAATAATAAAATTCTTTGTAATAAACTTTATTAACTTCTAACATTATAAGAAGTATTAAATACAATGCTTTTTACTTCAGGTGCGTGATATTCATAGTGCAGAATCTCTTCCGCTTTGTTAGCTGTTTTAAATATACATTCCTCATTTCCTTGATCTTGTACCTTTATTGTCCTGTGGAGACTTCTGATGCCAAAATAAACTTGCCTGTCTGGATATCAAGGCGTAGTTCTGTTTTCATAATATGCTATATCAAGATCAAGGCGCTTGCTTTGGTTCTCCTTTTACAGAGTTTTGAATAAATCTGTATTTAATTTGTTCTTGAAGTTTAAATAGCCAAGGTACTTAAAAATATGGCTTAAAATAGCCACGTATGCAAATGGAGAACAGCATGTTGCTTTGCACTCTGTTGAGATGTGTTTAATTATGAATATGCAGAAGGTTTATAACCATCTGGTTACCTGCCAGGCTTCAAAGTATGCATGTCCTGAGGCCCCTCACTCTACTTTCAGGGCCACCAAGACCTGAGCTGGAATAGTAACCCTTTAACAAGAGGAACTCTCTTTTCCATCTGTCCTGTCTAATTAGTTTATTTTAACGAGGGAAATTGCATTCCCATTGCCCTCTGCCTTCGGTTCAAGTTCTGATTAAAATACTTGGATGCTAACCAGCCCCAGTGGGTCTGTCAGAGTTTATGAAACTAACTGCTAAGGGGAAAGGATGGGACCAACTCTATAGGATTTGTTCTTATCCTAAATATTCTGCCAGACACTGTGGACAGTAATAGGAAAAGGTGCACTTGAGTGTGCCTTTTAAACTACTTAAGTAGTATAGAAGCATTTCTATTTGTTGGATTCCTCCTTTGAGAACTGTTCAATTATCAGGTTGTTTGGTCAGTAAGCTCTGATACATACTTCCCTTTTTCTTATAGCTGTACATCAGCACTGTGATTGCCTGAATACAGTGGAGGAGCAGGTATAAAGTACTTCCATTGAGGATCAGTGGGATCTGTCTCTGTCAAACATAGCAACAGAGACCTTCTGGCCCTCTGGAGAGTTGTCCTGGCCATTTCTGATGCTTGTTCTGTGGTGGACCTCACTTTTTGTACACTTGAAATCTGGGCTGTATGAGGACAAGTGTTTTCCATCTCATAACTTGTTATAGCAAATGTGTTCCATAAACTCTAGTAGGCCCAGCTTTCCCCTTTATCAGGTAGAAGAATCAAAAAATCTCCTTGGTTTTGGTTCTGATGTCAGATTTTACCCTTGAGGAAGTTCCCCTCAAATTTGTGTGACTTTGGATAATGTGTTAGGGATTTTTAGTGCAGCATTAAGTGCAAATGTTAGAGAATTGCTAAAATAAAGTTTGAACTCTGGTTTTACCTACCTATTTTGCAAGCATTCACAGAGGAAGCATTTCTGTTTTGCAAGTTTTACTATATCCCCTTGATACACAGTCCTAGGTGTGTGTGCATGTGTACACACATTGTGCCCCGCAGAGAAACACCAAATGACTGAAAATCAGCATGTCGACTCAAAATCTCAGTTTTGGTTCTGCCTTATGTTGTGGTGCCTTCCTAATTTTAAAGAAAAAACAGAAAAAGCAAGCCAGAGAGATGACAGTGCGGTAGCTCTCGCAAACTCAGTCCTTTTATTGGCTGAATTTTAAGTCCTCTACTGAATATGTGTTGGTTTTACAGAAGTAATATATACATGGATTACTAGGCCCTAGGGGACCACTGTGATCATTTAGTCTGACTTGCTATGTAACATAGCCATAGGTAGTCTTTAGATTAATTCCTGAATGAATGTGAGCGTATCTTTTGGGGATACTCACCTTGCTGGAGAGTCCATCATCAGCCTCAGATTTTTCTAACTGCTTACATTATCCTTAGTTTTCAAAATGTATTTACTGTATCTGGTCTTAGTTCTTCCAGCTTAAACCTTCAGCCACAGTATAGTATTAATTTATCTTCCAAATTGAAAAAAAGAACAAGGCACCAAACCCTCCCTTATTATGCCATTTCCCAGGGGTGAAAGTGAGGGTTACTTGCTTGTTTTTCTGGATGCACAACTAGCCTTAGAAATTATTGAGAAATCTAATTTAGAACTAGATTATTTTAGTAAAGCAGTTCAGTCTGTGTTCCCTTGAACAGGCAAATTGATGCATCTCAGGGGACAGTGGATTTTAACATGAGGCAGGAATGGAAGGCTAGTGGGGTTGGAGGAGACAAGGCTTTCTTGAGCCAGCTTCACTCCTTAAGGCAACATGGCAATGTAGTCATATTGTCTGGGACTGGGATCAAGTCTCCTCTGCTGTTTTCCAGAAGTAATTCCTGTTGCACTCAGGATTGTCATCATCAAGGATGATGCATGCTTTCTGGATGCAAGTTTTGTACCTTAGATATTACACTATTTGCAAGACTGAACATCCTCAAACTCAACCCCTTTATTTTAAAATAATCAGAATTGTCTTAGTCTCCAGTTTGCAAGTAGGTGGAAGAAAATCCAGTTTAAATTTGAGAAGTTTATTCACTAAGAGTGTTGTATAAAGGTAAGAGTTTCTGCAGATCTGTTCAACAAATACAAAGACTTCTTAGATGGCTTTTATGAGAAAGTTGGTTTAATAAAGAAACAGAAAAGCCAGTTTAACTAAGCAGGCATGAATCTTTTCTACAGGCATAAAATTTTTAATAGGCTGAGTTTATTCATAGAATCACAGAATGGTTTGGGTTAGAAGGTATGTTTAAAGGTACATAGTCCAATCCCCTGTCATGGACATCAACTTCTTTCACTAAATCAGGTTACTCAAGACCCATCCAGCCTGACCTTTGACACTTCCATTCTGAGTTATTCTGTTTTATTTTTTAAATCCAGGAATTGTTTATGTCCCTACTAGATGCCTGTTCCAACTTCTTGTTGGCAAATTCATCATTGTCTTTGCCTCTTTTCCTGTTTAGATGATCTTCATTTGTTCTTTTTCAGAAGAGGGACTGATCAGAACTGATGTTACCAGTTGCTGAAGGATGACTTAATTCACAAAAGCATTAAAGTAAGAGAACTCAAATGGGAGATCCAGAACTTACCCTTTCCTTATGCTTTTTTTTTGTCCCTCTGAACTGCAAAGGTTGCACTCTGCTGTTTTATGAGACCTATGGAAGGAACTCGATGGAGCAGAGCAGTTTGCCTCGATATGCCCTGTTTGCGGAAGACAGTATAGTCCAGTCTGTTCCAGAACATCCCAAGAAAGAAAACGTGTTCTGTCTCAGCAATTCTTTTGGAGATGTCTACCTATTTCAGGTAACAGTATGCATACAGAACTTTGTAGTTGTTTCCATTTTAGAATGTATTTATGAGTATGCACATGGGTGCGTGTTTGTGTATACACGTGCACATAGACACCATGCTTGTGCCTTTAACTTAAAAAGAATAGCTTAACTGCACTATTGCACTTAATTATTCTAATATTGATTTATGTGTATGACATGACTTCAGGTGTATGATATTGCACCAGTTGGCTCTGTCAATTATGGTTCAGATATAAAAAGAACAAAGATCATAAATCTGCAAAACCATTTTGGTACAAAAGGTTATTACAAGCTTCCAGAAAATCAGCTTTTTTATCCATTTCTTTTGTCAGTTAGCATTCCACCCTTACAGAATGGTGTGCTCAACCCTGAATCTGCTGGCCTTGAAGAGAGTTTACTTGAGCAAGATGTTCAAAAGCAAAGGCTAAAAATAATCTAAAGATCTTGGCTGCTTATCTGCACCACTGGAAATGTTAATAAAGAACAGTATTATGTAGAACTGCCTGTAGAGAAACATGTTGATTCATAGTCAACACTTGTAAATAACTCCCGAGGCAGCTTGTGCAGATGTATTGTCTTTACCTGGCTGTCCTCTCTCCGCTACCTTGGCAATTTTTAAGGAAGGAAGCACTTTTCCTCAGACCTTACATGTAAGATCTTCTCTGTTGCAATGTTACCTGCAGAAGAGGAGGTTTATCTTTGCAATCTGGTGGGGTTTACCTTAATTAGTTGCAGTTACATCTTTCCCACAGCTCATGAGGCTCTGTTGTGCTCCTGGAGTGCTCAGCCCTTGCAGGTCTAAGAAGCAGAAGGTGAAGGTCAAAAGCAAGTTATGATGGAGTGGAGGAAAACCTCAAGCTTCCTTTGTTTGCACAGTTTTAAAGATAAAACCTTATTTCACTTGTTTTAAGATAAACTCCTAAGATCACAGAGAACCTGTCAAGCACTTCATGTCCCAGAGCTGCTGATTTTAATTATCTTTTTTTTCCCCCTTGCCTGGTCATAATGTTGTGCTGTTGATTTATTTCACAGGCAACAAGCCAGACTGATCTAGAAAACTGGGTTACTGCCATACATTCAGCCTGTGCTTCCCTCTTTGCGAAAAAGCTTGGGAAAGAAGACACCGTTAGGCTGCTAAAAAATCAAACCAAGAGTCTATTCCAGAAGATTGACATGGATGGCAAGATGAAAAAAATGGCAGAGTTGCAGCTCTCAATTGTTAGTGATCCCAAAAACAGGAAGGCCATAGAGAATCAGGTACTGGAAACGATATCCTTACAGGAGCATATTTACCACTGTTACTTGCTTTGGGCTCTGACTGATGGTAGCAGTTTATTTAGAGTGAGCTGAAGAGTATTAATGGTGCTTCTTAATATCTGCTAATTAGATGTTCTGTCCTTGAATAACTGCCATTGTTTTCCAGCTCTGTCCCTAGAATAAGTTGGCTGTATTATTTTCCTAGAACAGAAATCTATCACTAGGGCTGCAGATTTATTCCTGTTAATCTTCTGCCTGTGAAAGAATATTAAATGAGGGCAGACCAGAGTGTGAGGTGGATCATTTGATGGATCAATATCCACTAGTTAGCAAATGATAAATTTATAATGAACCTTTCCTCTGGTCTTGATCCCTTTGATCTTTATAAAATCTTCCCTTACTGTTGCTGAAGGTTTGTTGACAAAGACGCTTCAGAGAAAAGTCAGTTGATAACTGGGTTTCCTAATCTTCTGATTTGACATCTCAGAGATTGACTTTTGGAAAGAAAAAAAAATCTTGATGCAATTAGTAACCATTGATATACTTAGTAAGCTAACAGTTTCGAAAAAACATTATTCCTGAGGGAAAAGTTTGCATGTATGTAGCTCAGTTGTTTAGTAACTGTGGTTATTTAGTTGTCTTTTTCCCACTTTGAATAAAAAGAGGACTATGAATTCTGGATTTGGTTTTGTGTAAATTTGGTGGTGTTTTCAATCATGTGACAGTTATCATTCCACCATGCTGAAGTGTATTGTGTTGCCAACACTGTAGTTTATAAGCTTGTCCTACATCCTTTGCTGGAAAACTTCACTGGTGATATATTTGGGAAGTCAGCGGAAATAGCTTGATTGACTTCAGAAGGACCATGATGGGTTTCTTTATGTAGAAAGATGAGGCACAGTCTTAATTTATTTCCACTGGGGAATTATGTTGGAAACTGTGATTTCTATATCCTTTCTCCTTTTCTTCCTCTTCCTCAGAAAAGCAACCACCCAACCTCAACTTTCTATTTTCTTTCACATCTGTATTGATTTAAAACCAATACTTCTCTGCTGAAGACATAGGACTTTACAAGCAAGCAAAACCTTTTGTTTCACAGTTACCATCACCCAAAAGGCAGTTGCTGTATGGAAACCTGGACTCCTAAAATAGCTATACCTATTTTAATGTACATATATGTTTCTTTTTGGTGTTCAGCAAATGAGATAGCGAAGCTCATCTGATGCAGTCTTTTAAATTTGGTGTATTCACAGGCTATCAATTGAGAAAACTAGTGCTAAACAGAAATGCAACCAAAAAAGTTACAAGGAAATTATGGGTTTTCTAAAGTAATGATTGTATTGAACTGCTTGAAAAATGTCTTCAGCTTTGTGGCCTAGATCAGGGAGTCTTGTCTGTCTGGTCCAGTAGTAATAATAGACTTAATAATTGTTTAAGAGAAAATGGCAGCCCTTCACAGAGCTGTTGGTATTTTGGGGTAGTTTAGAAGAGATAAGTGAAGCATCTGCAAGAGCATTGTACATAGAGCAGGCAGTGTCAGTAGTAGCAGTGCCAGAGCCACTGGCAGCATGGCTGGAAATTCCAAGTTGGCACGTACTACCTAAAACCACACGCGTTTCTATTGCTATATGCAGTAAATATGTTATGGGTGTTAGTATTCCTCCAGGGTGTAACTTCTCCCCTAAACGGAAGAGAATTAGGATGAAAGTTTGAAAATCCCCTGGCAACAAGATGAATTTCAAAGCCTGTCTTTAAAAAAAAATTACTTTTCCTCACTGTTTAACCTGCTAGGGAAATCACTGTGTTTTCTGTGACTATGGAGCCCTAACTGCTACTGAAATTAGTGAAATGGGTTATTAGCATTTATTTGTAGTTCTTTTAACAAAATATTGCACATTAAGTCAGAAGTGGGACTGTCTGTGCCTGTAGAACTGGTTTTAAAGGGATGGAAAATTTACCTCACAGCGAGGGCACTGCAGCTCTGAGTGTACTTTATGTACTTGGTTACATACATCTATTCCGTTGTCTCACTTTAGAACAATAATATGAACAACAGTTGCTTGAAAGCATTATAGGGTTTTCTTTTCAAATTTAAATATGTCGGTATAATCATGTTTTCCAAGCTATTCAGGGATTTCTGATGTGATTCATATTTTCTTTGTACATGATACTCAACTTATCAGATGGGTTATGAGCACAGGTATTTACTTGCCGGCACTGAAATGATAAGGCATTAATGAGAAGAACAGGCACATGCTTGGAGATATTTTTAAGTTTGGAAGTTTTCATGTGTCCTCCAACTAAAAGTTACTGTAAAAAGAAGGGGGAGGGAGGGTGCAGGTAAGGTGGTGGTCTGTTTACTCTAGGCAGTCATTAAATCTTTTAGTACCTTTCTTTCCTTCCCTTTAGCTCTCTTTGGCTTTTTACACAGAGCGTAACTTCATTAATTTTTTTTCATTTAAAATGTACTAGATCCTTTCTCTTTTCTCTCACATTTATAGGAAGAAGACAGGTATAATTTTGAGAATTTCTTTCTTCAGGCTTCCCAAATCCCAAATTACATGTCTTAATTTTCTGTAGAGCATCTGATGAAGACTCATAATAACAACAGTCAGAAAGTCTTTTCAGGGAACTTTGGTAACACCTGCCAGTTTTGCTTCATACAAATTCAACTTGAATCATGATACACAGTTACTTTTCTTTCTTCCATACCACCCTACACAAAAAAAATTCATCTGAACCGGTTAGAACAGATCATCAGGTTAGGTGTTCTTTGAACTGGCTAGAGCAAGGCTCCACTTTCTGAGAGGTTCAGTACTCTTTTTCAGGTATCACTCTTCAGTGTAGGATGGTCTCTCTCCCTGCATCAGTCACAAAATCCTTCTATGTAGTAGTAGTGGACTCTCTCAAAGGAATGAAATGAGTAGGCAGATGGAAAGTTAGAGAAGGTCATCCTCATTCTTCTGACCATTCTAATTACTGTTTTGCAGATGGGTGAATTTCAGTCTTTGTATTGCAAGGTTTTAGTAAAAAATAATGAAAAATGAATTAGTAAAAAATAACGAAAAATGAATAAACTATTCCTAAATGTGGAGTTGCACATCATCATCTCATACAATGAAGCTGGTGGGGGAAACATGTAGAAAGGACTGTTCTTCTGGGGTTTTTTTTGAGGGGAGGCAGCTGAATAATGAGATTCACTGGCTTTCTTAATTGCATCCCTAGCTATGGATATACATGCGGTACTTCCAGTTTTGATCAGGTTATTAACAAGAATGTAAATTGGGTACATGTGGGTGCAGTTTTATGCTGTCCGTAGTATTGGTAATAAGATTTCCCCTGTTTTGGTTAGAAATAATGAAAATGCTGTTCTCCCACAACAAGCAGAAAAATAGCACTTATTGTGAAAAAAGCTATTGTTATTTCAGGAAATTTTCTTAATCACTTTTTAAGTCACTAGGAAGAATTAAGATTAAAGGGTATTGCTAATTGCATATCATTGTTATTGAGCTCTATTATGTTCCCTTTTTATTTCTTTGAGCTAAAAGTTATGACAGTATCTCTGTTGTGTCCTTTAAAGTAATGGATTTTCTGGGAGAGTGATGTTTTTGCTTCTTTGAGTGTTCTTTTGGAAGTAATAACAATAAAAATCTTTTTCTTGTCCCCAGAAACCAAGTGACTCATTTATCCAGATGGGTACAGTATGAATCGTGTCTGAGAACTAGGGACTGGAATGCAGTTTGGTGTTGTTTGTACTGTGGTTGAAAAGTTGTCCATGTAAAACAGCAGCAGAAGTTTCTTTTAAATCCATAGAGTTCCCTACATGAGCTTGCAGAGATACTTTCCATCTGGGAAGAAGATGTTGTGTAGGGGAAAATTCTGAATTTTTTGCTGCTATAGATAGTGAATTGTGTCAGCCAGGAGCTCGTCTGTATATGGTATATGAAGGGTTACTAAATCCAGTCAATTTCTTTTAAGCACTAAGAAAAGGCCCTCTTGCCTGTGCATCTTCTTTTGTGCAGCCTTAAATAAGTGCCAAGTGAAAAACTGAGCTGAGCTGTCCAGGAAGTTTCTTGCGTCCTTCCTCCAGGTTCTTGAAGAATTGCTACTTTGCTACTTTCAGTTGATAATGGTGTCATTTCTGGCACTGCTTTTCACAGTTCACATACTGATTTGGCTTTTATTACACTGAACTGCTCTTGCTTTTTATAAAACAGGTATTTGAAAGTGAGACAATCCTTCCTCAGCCCCTCAGAAGGTGCTATTTGCAACTGTAGTGTAAAATGGGCAAGGAGCCAGGGACCATTCCAGGGCCACACTGTTGGGTCTGCAAACTGTAAGCATGTTCAAGTGGAGGTGACTACAAATGTCACCTACAGAGAGAACTGTATAACATGTAAAAGCTATGGATCTCCATGTTGCCTGCCAGAAACTGCAGATCTGTATTGTCTGGTCTGAATGTATTTACTCCTTTGCTGTTCCCAAGCTGCCACTTCAGAGGTTACCTATAGAAAACCTAGCAGGGTTATTGAAGTAGCAGACACCTGCTTTCAAGCATCTTCCTTTATGCCGTCTGTTTGTGAGATTTAAAATGTAATTAATTTACAATTGTTTCTTGGTGTCTCAATAGATTTTTCATTAACCTGGAGGACAATCGGCTATTTATGTTCTGAAAATGATCATTATAATGAAAGTACTGTTGAAAATATCATGCTGATGTTCCTTTGTATGGTAACTCTAAACAATTCATTCCTGAAACTGTTTCTGATGCAAAAACTTGTCCCCTCACTTGGCACTCCCCATGTAATTACTGTCTTGCTCCTGCATGAGGCTTCCTTGCATGAGTTCTCCAGGGGGCCCAGGCTAAATAATTAATGACCCTAATTCTTAAGGTTTTCTCGCATTTTACTCCTTTCTGTCTCTCTTCCACAGCCTTCTTTTCATCTCTACCTTACAGGGCTCATATTAGGCTGAAGATATTTATTTGGGTGGCCCCTCCTTGCTTTTCTCCCAGGCTTTCCCAGGCTGCCACTAAACCCAGAAATTTTGCTTAACATGTGCCTGTCCTGAGAATGACATCCTCCCTTTCCTCTAGGAAAAGCCTTTAATGCTTTTACTAGAAATTCACATGGAGGTTTTGAAACTGAAAGAGGATGGTTTGGATGCTCTGGGTACTGTAGCTGGTAGTACAGGCAACAGCTGAGCAGGTCATGTGGAGAACATTTCATGTGTGCTTGGTTGTTTTGGTGTGCCTCACACTGGGACACTATCTTATCTCTTTGCAGACTTGTTTCACACTGCTATTAGCCTTTGTCACTCATTCTTGCTCTCATGGCTGCTTGGTGCCTCCACTTTTTCCTATTTGCTTTCTAGCAGATTTCAAAAGGGCTGTTTTGTCTGTGCAAGATGAAGTTAAGTCCTTGAGCATCTTTTGGGCAGTCTTCCCATGTGGGGTGGAGATTTGCCTCACACAATAGCAGAATAAGGATAGCAGTGGCTAGTCTGCAGGCTGTAAATTAACTTCATGGTCCAGGTCATACTGTGCTTTGAAGTTGTTGCTTTTTTATTTGTGTGCTTCCCCCATTTACTCTTCAAGAATATAAATCTTTAGGAAGAAGTTTAAAAGGCTTAGACAAGTAGCAGCTGGTATTGCTTCGTGGTCTCCAATTGGTTGCAGACATCCCTGGTTTTGATAAGACTACAAGACAATCCCAGAAATTCCCTGCCTACAGCTTTTGCTAATGTCATTAAATGTAGCATTGTGATTACTGATGCTTTTGGAGCTGATTAGCTAGCATCCTGTGTGACTGATAAACACAGTAATTTAATTATTTCTTTAGAGTGTCTTTGTGTTATACCCCACTCCCTCTTCTTTAGATTATTTTTATTTAAAAATACAACTCAGTACAATATTTAATGGAGATTTTGAAGAAGGCCACAGAAACAGATGGATGCCTGTGTTCATCTTGTCCTCAACAGGGAGAGGATGTTCCACTCCAGCAGCATCCAGAACAAGCTTTGCTCTGTTCCTGAGCTATTAAAAGTTGGCTTGGCTCTGTACTCAAGAAGGTGTCATCCCAAAGGGAAAGACTTCACCTGAGCTTGTAGCTTTTGGCTTTCTGAAAAGCTGACAACCATGTTTTCATTCTAGTTGAGTATTGACACAGAGAAAGAGCTCATCCCAAAACCTCCTATTGGAGTTGTATGTATCATCTGTAAAGTACTGGCAAGCGGAAACTTGTACTCTGTGAGGACTGTCTGAGAGCGCAGAGGAAGCAAACGAAAGGGCAATGATCAAATAAACCCAAGAAAAAAACTGTTATCCTTTCAAAGATGCATGTTTTGAATGTTTGTGGTGAGAGATTAGTTGTGGCATCTTCATAATGTGGCTATGTCTGTTCTTTTTTTCTGAACTTTAGGGGAATTGCTCTCGTAATGTTTTGTAAATTCTGTCTTTTGCTTTTAATACTGATTCCCTGAAAAACCTTTTTTTTAGTGTACTGTAACTCATAATTTTGCATTTACAAATGTACAAAATAGTATCTTGTCTTCCCTTTCTTCACTCTACCTGCAGAGAAGATTACCTCTTACTTCCTAAAGTGTAGCCATAACTGATACCACAGTTTGTGAGCACACGTGTAAGAAGGCCAGGCTAGGTAAGGTTTCTATCAGTTGTAGTACAGGTCTCAGCACTGTTTTGTTAACAGGGCCATTTTTGCCCTTTTATTGCTCACTTTTTCATGGTAGAAGGAAGCAAGATACTTGTTTAGCTTTCGGGATATTTGGCACCATTATAAGGAAACTGAACTGATTTTGCTTCTAGATGAGCCTGCAGGTTATAGTTCACCTGAGATTTTTATTATGTGTGTCAGCTTGTTTTCTAAGTCACAAAGGTGCTTGCCCAGCCTTGGCTAATCTCAAAGCAGGGTGATAATGTCCTGTGTGCACAGGGTCAGGCAGGGTGTGCCAGGGAAAAGTATGAAGTCAATGCACCTTAGAGAAAATATTTTGAACTTTCTCCACAGCCCTAAACCACTGGTTGAACAAACAAAATGCAGTGATTGGAGCTGACATTGAAAGATCAGCATTGTTAGAGGATTTTCACTATCTTCAGTACATGAACTTGGTGTACATTAACTTAATGGATGTTCCTTTTCTGTCTTCCCATGTGTGAATATACCAACTCCATTAAACGCAGCTGCCTTTTTATTTGAACTATTTATTGTTATTAATGGATATTGTACACCACAGGGCAAATTTTAGCTGCAACTACCAGTCTGTAAGTTGGGGAAATGAAAAGCAAAATTTTACTTTCGTGCAGTGTATGAGCATATGTGCTTGTGTAGATGAGCGTGCATGTACCTAGGTACTCAAGATCTGTCATCTAAGCCTTGATTCAGAACTTTATCTGTCTAGTAAATATTTGAGTCTCTTTCCTTTTCCTATTTTTACATTGAAAGTGGATAAAGCTGTCTGTTACATCTGTACCTGTGTTAGATATGTTTAAAAGTTGCATGAAGAATATATGTACATTTTTGCTTTTGATCCAGTGGTTTGTGTTGAGTGTATATATAGCTCATTTTTGCAGTTTGCCTGAACATAAGCATGTTTTAACCTATTAGCCAGACAAAGAACCACATATGCTTGTGTTGGCAGTATTGTCTCTTGTTCACAGATAGCAAGGCCATAGGATTGTAGTAAATTCTGAGTGAGACCTATCAGTGTTACTTCACTTTGCCCAGTGTGTTGGTGTAGCTATGCTGCTTTGCTTTCAGCCAGCCGGCTATACAATCTAAGCTCGTAAAAATGAGGGAAACAAAATTAATCTCCAAAAAGAGAGAGAGAAGTGGAGAAACAACAACAATAAAAGCCTTCATGAACCACAGGGTTGTGTTTTTATGTAACTGCTTTTGTGGCTATCAAGCTACCCAAAGTTCATGGTATGTTCATCTTGTCAGTATGCATTTAAGACCACCAGCTTTGTTTTATTTCAAACCATCTTTTGGGTTGATGTAACACAATATGACTGAATGTGTTTTGGCAGGGAATAACTAATCTAATCCATATACTACCAGATGAAAGTAATTTACTATGGGCTTGGGGATGAGCTTGAATTTTCAGTGCAGCCCACAGAGACATTTTTCCCCTTTTAATTGTCCCCTTTTATACCTAAACAGATCCAGCAGTGGGAGCAGAACCTGGAAAAATTTAACATGGACCTTTTCCGAATGCGATGTTACCTAGCCAGCTTGCAAGGTGGGGAGCTCCCAAACCCAAAGAGCCTTTTGGCTGCTGCCAGTCGTCCTTCAAAATTGGCACTGGGAAGGCTCGGCATTTTCTCTGTCTCATCCTTCCATGCATTGGTAAGTCTAAATGCTCTTTTCATGGGTGCATTGCACAGAGCCTTTGTTAGCATGGTGCTTAGATGTGGAACTGTGCTGCGATAATACGTGATTGCCGCCTCATGCATTGTTAGGTCAGTCTTGTTGCTTTCTTGCCCTTTCTGCCTATCCCTTGACTGCAAATAAATTGTCTACCCAAGACAGACTTTGAAACCATGAGTATATGGCTATGACTTTTTTTGGTCCCTGAGGACTCCAAAATTGGATACTTCTGACCTATGCCTAAAAAAAACCCCACAAGCAAACACACAGAGAAACCAAAATATTCTGCAGATGTAAATGAATCGTTGTGTTGAAATGGTGTCACTGTGATTTCACCTGCACTGAGCTGAAGAGTTTACAGTCTATAGGAACCAAGCCACTCAAAGTTGCTAACGCTGAAATTTCCAGAAGTTCATCTGATCTTGAGCTGGCTTTTTTTTGGAGGTCCCGGGTGGCTCCATTTTTCAGAAACAGTGTGAATACCCTCCTGAAGAGGAAGTATTTTTAGAAGACTAAATGTAGAAGCAATCCAAACTTACAAATCACTTTTTAAGAACTGTGGGCTGTGTTTACGAAGAAGAATGAGGGAGATCCTCACTGCTCTAAGCTGTCGCCCTCTTGGCTTCAAGAGAGTACAGCAACAGCAGGTTCACCTTTGCTGTTTAGCCTTGGCAGGGTTGTGAGGCTGATCTTGGCGGAGAGGGATGGACCACATTTGCTGCATGAGAAGTCAGGACTACCACTATCTTGGAATGTGTTTCTGTCTGCCACTGGTTTTATCTGTGTGGTTTGTGTCATTGCTTGTTAATAACTTCATGGCATCACACATTTATCTTTGGTAATTTTGAGAGTCTTTCTTTCTCTAATAATTTTATATTTGAATGATAAGTTCTCATTCTTCTTCAGAGCTTTTTCATTAATTTCTTTTGCTATAGAATGCAGTATTTTCTCAGTTCCTACCTTCTTATGACCTCCTAATTTCACCTCATGACAAAAAAATTACACTATCATACCGTTAGAATACCAAAATAAGCATCACCACTGAAAGTTTCAGGCATTGTCCTTGCACTTTGGCACATATATTGGGATGAACTGAAGTAACTCTTATTTGATGTCTCATGCTGACATAACTGCCAATGGTTTGCTGTTACGAAAGTGATATAGAAAGGCTTATCTCTGTGTTTAAATAGATCTGCTCCAGGGATGAAGCTGCTCTCAGGAAACGTACCCTATCTCTGTCACAAAAGGTCCGAAATAAGAAGGGTTTATTTTCTTCACTAAAAGGACTGGACACATTGGCAAGAAAAGGAAAAGAGAAGCGACCTTCTATAACTCAGGTAGGTCTTGTTTGCTATGGAGTTGGTATAGAATTGTTTTTTTTTTTTCTGCTGGAGCTCATCCCTCAAAGTGCTGTTGCTGCCTGTTGTTGGAGATGTCTATCCCTCAAACCTGTGTTCGCAGTTTCAGTACTCATGGCAGACTTGCAGTGGAAGAATCCAGTTGAGAAGAATGCATATCTAATTTTGCGTTTCTTTGTGATAAATGAGATTATTTTGAACGAGAGGTTTGGCCCAGTGGGTTATTTTATTAGCAGCAGCACAAGACCATCAGGTTTGAATTTGTAAGAGAACCTGTCTTCTAGCGTAATTGCAAACTGTTTGGAAGCAGGGATTCTTTGGAGATAGCCTGTATGTACAGTCCTTAACACAGTATGTGCTGGCTTAGGACTGAGGCTCTGGAGTACTATTGCAATGTAATATAGAATAACACAAGTGAGTCTTCAACGAAGAAAGCAAAGATATGGCTGCAAAGACATCAGTCTTTGGTACGGCCTCTCAAGACGCTGCTTGGAGAAGCATTTTAGCCAACAAGAGTAGACTGCTGTTACGTAGGAGGCTGGCTGTAAGTGCAGACAGAGGACAAATAAAGCCATGACATTTTATGCCAGATGAAGGCTTGATGCAGGTTTGATGTGCTAGATCAGGCTGGCCACAGGGAGAGGGGCTGCTCTCGTGTGCCCCCATTGAAGGGCTGCACTGCTGATGCAATGATAGCCCCTCACATTTTTTCGTTCTCCCTGTGAAGTTAGTGCTCCATGCATGCATGTAGTGTAAACTCTGCACTTCGGGAGTCTGCATTTTCTAAATAAAACCACAGTTAAATGTGAAACAAAAGTTAGCTGCCTTCTTCATGGGGAAAAAAAAAAGCTAAATTACAACAGAGACAATCCTTTGGTGGGGAGGCGAAGCTTATGTTGGTGCACCCACACTCAGGACATTACTGCTTTCACCAGCCCCTGCTATGTCTGCTGTTTCTCCTGCAACACAGTATCATGTGCATTGTTCATTAGGTGACTGTGTTCCTATTGCTCCCTGGCCCTTGTATTTTGATTTTATTAGTCAAGAAATCTTTGATCAGCACTTGAAAATTGTTTGTTTCAGCATGTCTGGTAATCTGTGTGTGGAATATTTAAACAAACCTATCTGTGCACTTAACTGCGGTAGTCCCAGAGCTCATGCAACAGATTTAATGTCGTGAAATAACGTGTCAGGATTTTCTGGTCTAGTGGTTTCTATTTTTAATAGGTAAATATTTATCTATATGTTACCCTGGGATTAAGCTTCTTTGGGTGACTGCTACATATTTTAGCATATTGATTAAGATGTGTTTACATGGTGAATTTGAATGAGAGAAGAACTCCAGTCTTATGAAAGAAGGAATCGAAGGTGATATGTTCTCCAGGCCATTCTCTTCACATCATTTCCCCTGTGTTCCCCAGTAGATGAGGCTGGTCTGCAAGTCCTGCACCTTTATTTCTCCTCTAAGAGCACTGAGGGAAGGAATGTTATGCCCCTTAGCTCTGTTCCCAGCAGAGCTGATACCTCACACTGTCTTAACTGGGTAATACATCTTCCCATATGCTTTTATAGACCATGAAGGGGATTCTGCAGAGCTTGGGACAGGGAATCTTGTATCCATGGCAAGGAGAGGAGGCTCCTGCTGCCCTAGCACTTTTCCAAGCATGGAGGAGGGAGCAGTTGCACAGGTGAAGGTGTTCTTGGCATGTCTTCACTCTCCTTATTCCAAACCTTGCAAACCAGCTGTCCCAAAAGCATGTTCATTTTTAATCCATGTGCTGAGTTCCTGCCTTTTTGAATTTTTTTTTAATCAAACATCCTACAATAAAATTGAGGAAATGTAAATGCTGAGTATTGCATATAAGTAACTCTGGGCTATGACTCATAAAAGTAAGGAATTTTGAATGGCATTTCTTGAAAACTGACCCATAAACCTAAGAAGGTAGTGGAGAAGGGAGTCACCTCCTTGCTTAGACTTGTTTGTTTGCCCGTAATTGTATATCAAAATCAGAATAGGCCTGAGGCTGCCTTTCTTGTTGTCTCTTTCAGCCCACTGGGAAACTGGGTTAAGCAGAGAAGTGGAGCTTGCTTCTCTGTTCATTGTGCTGTGATGTCTGTGTCAAACAATAGGTTAAAAATCTCTTGCTTCCTTGGTTTTAATTAAATTTCATTTGACGGGAACTGGTATGTTTTAATCTGCCATACCCTGGCTTCAGACTCAGTTGGTATATTCTTGAGCATTATTGTGTCAGAGAAGTTTTTAATTTTATCTTAAGTTTAATTTTATGGTATTAATAAAAAGAGGTTCAGAGGTTCTGTGCTGGGAGGCTTTTGTAAACATTAATGAGTCTTTTACAAATCAGTTAATAAAACTGCACTGTAGCAGATGGGGGATGTCTAGGCTCACATTATCCTCAGTTTCTTAAATGCTTATCTGCTTTCTTGTATCTAAATGCTAAACTGTTTTGAGGAATCATAAACAATAAAATACTTTATATCTGTGGATGAGACAAGGAAGAGGAAGTTCAGAAGTGGTGCTCATTATTTGCATTGGCAGAAACTGGTTTTCATATGAAATTTTAAGAGAGAGAGAGAGTTTGTTGTTGTCTTGGATTATCCAAAAGGGTTTTGCTAGTACAAAAAAAGAAGAAAAAAAGCTCATGTATAAGTTTGATATTGTCCTGATATGTTGACTGAGAAGCGTAATGTTTTCACCTGCACATCTCAACATCATGTATAAACTGTATAGTTCTATCCATGTGTTTCTACAACCCTTATCACCAAAATATCTGATTGTAGCCATGGCTATTTATTGGATCTTTTAAAATGTCATTAATAAGCCTAAAACCTTTGGGAGTTACAAGTAGTTAAGCTTTCAAAACAGATGGGGAACGTAAGTCTCAGTTTCTGCTTTCAGCACTTTCAAAGCAGACGTGGTAGTCAGCTATTTTTATTACTTCATAGTGCAGGTTTCGGGTCAAGTATGCCTTTAAAGCTAGCTAAAACTTTCCATCAATAGTGTCAAGCTAAATGCTTGGTTAGGAGGATGAAAAACTGTAGGGTAAGAAGTTTTAGAAAAAAAAGCAACAATTATTTGATATAGTTCCTTTATATCATTATGGGGTTTGTAGCTGTACATAACAGGATCCCAAAGGGTGAAACTGTTACTTCCAGCGTAGTCCATGATTTGAACGTAAATGACTTCAGTCTTATTGTTGAACAGTATATAGGAAAAAAATAAGGACATTAATGCTTTTATACATATTTAAACGTGAGTGTGCATGGAGCCTGAAAGAGAACACTCACTTAAATTTTCTTTATAGAGAAAGATTTGTATTTCTTTCATACTCATTCCAGTCAGAATAAAATGATAAAAAAAAATCGAAAATATCTCCAGGGTTCAGCAGGTTGGTAGATATTTGTTAATTTTGTTTTCATTTTTATTTTTTCAAAGAATTAACACAGGAAACCTGTTTATTCATCTGTAATATTTTTAATAGATTTTCGATTCAGCTGGAGGACATGGATTTGCTGGTGTCCAGGATTCAGCCAACTCTGCTGAGGTAATATATGCCCGTCCTCATTCTGCACCATCTTGGGTTTAAATTCCTGAATGTAAATCACTAAGTGTCTGATCAAGCTGGTTCAGAAACCTCACAGATGTTCATAAAACACAGTTAGCGTTAGATGGCAGGATTATAACTACTAATGAAGCCACATTAGCGTAAGTTTCTGAACATGCATGGTAGTCTTTTTCAAAATAGTAATAGTTTAAAAAAATTCCTAGAATCTTCTTCATAGCACTAGTCCTTACAAAGCATACGCTCTCTGAGAGATTTGGAACTGGGCTTGTTTAAAAGCATCCTTCACAGTATGGTGAAACCCAAGGTGTATTTTTCCCAATTGCATGCTTCAACAGAACCTGTGTATTTTGTGTATGAAGTCTAATTAAAGTCTGTGGAGAGTACCATTAGAGAAATGTGAGTTAACATATGGCTGGAGACTGCCCAAGCAAAGGAAGAGGAAGTGATGTCCGCTTGACAGCATTACCCAAGTAAATAGCTGTGGCTGATGTTCTCCAGTGCTCAGAGGAGGAGAGCTGTTGCTCATCCCTACCTGGTGTGAGTCACAGTCCCTCTCAGCTCCCACAGACTCCCTGGGGATAACATTGCTGTCCCCCAGTCTGGAAGCAAAGCAGGATCCAAAATCTGTAACTACATTTAGGACCTCTGACTGTTTGTATGCTGTGGGGCTTACACAGACAGAGTCCTTCTCCCTTGGTAGGCTTGTGCAGGCTCCATGTGACAAATTCAAGCGAAGTCTTAGGCACAGGATTTCTGAGCTTTGTTTTCTGTATGCTATAGCTGGATTTCTTTAATGACAACATGTGTCAGACTCAAAGAGGTATTTGTCTTCCCATCTACCCCTTTTCTTTTCCTCCTTTGTTCCCTGAATCAGGTATTCCCCCAATACAGTTTAAGACTTGAAAGAAGACTTTAAAAAATCATCCCACAGTACTGTTCCCTTTCAGCTGAGTCTGTGTGCCAGGTATTTGACAAAGAGTCAAAACCTGCATTTAAAAATGAAATATTACTCTTGAAAATTATTGACTATAACAAAGAGCTGAAATAAATAGCATGAGGAAGGTTTGGACAAAGTTCGTAATTTCTTATACATTTTTATGGGTTTTTTGTATCATGTTTTACACAGTTTATTTTCTCATCAAATGCATTCATTTAGTGGCTAGGTAAGAATGAAATACATAATTACTCAGAAGTTATACCACTGAGAGAGGCATCTGCCACTGACAGCAGCTAATCCTATAATGCAGTTTTGAAACCTCAAAGGATCTTCACGTTTTGCCTTCACTTTGAAGAAGTATATTGAAACACCTGAATTCCTTCAGTTACTTGACCACTTGTTTTTTTTCCTGGGGCAGGAAAGCATTTAAATGAAATCACTCCTCTCCTTTCAAAATAAATTATAATTATGAGGGATTTCTGGGTGAAATGATCTCCTGTAGAGAACACTTGCAAATTCCTCCAGAATGTACCACTGGGTGTGGTGTGAGATGGCATCCATTTCCCACCCTAGGGACAGCAAACTCAATTCATTCCTGCCAAGTCTTGTTAAAACATGGACAGCCTTGGTCCCTTCTAAAACTGAGAATAGACAAAATCTCTTGGGTGCACTCCCTGAAGGTTTCTCCTGAAGGGCTGTGTGGCCAATCCCTCAGTTCAGCACCAACCCTCTCAGGGCTGGGAGGTCGATGGTGCTGCCTTGTGTAGCGGGGTCTGCTGTGGGTCTCTGGTCCTCTGGCCTAGCAAGAATATTTGCTCCTCCTGAATCCTGGGGAGACAGAGTGCTACCAGGGAGAGGCAGAATTAAGTCCTTTCCCTTTGGTGCCATGTCAGGGAATGGGTGAAGTCTGACTTCTTGACTCAGCTATGGATAAAAACATGTCCAAATTCAGGCAGGGACAGTGTCACTTCAGATTTTGGGCCAGGCTTTTACAAAATTTGGCAGGGCTGTGTTTCAAAACCCATGTCAGTTTAGGTGCTGAAGCAGAGCTCTGAAGCTCAACCTTATTTCTAGAAAAACTGTTACTATTATTTCAACCTTATTTCTAAACTTTTTCTTTTTTTTTTTTTTTTTATTTTTTTTAATTTTTTTTTTATTTTTAATGGCAATTAAATATAGCACGGGCATTTGTAAGATCCTGACATTTGATGATTCATACAACAACTCAGAAATGATTCATCATAACTCTGAAAACCGTTACCTTGGCATCAACCTGGTTTCACTGGCTGATTTCAAAAGAAAAACAAACCAGCATCAAAACATTTATAAAATGTTACCTGAGGAGTGCAGAGAGTGACAAATAGTGAAGTCTGCCACGGAGGCTGTATTTTCCCTGAAAATGATGATAAAACCAGAGGCAAATAGTGGAAGGAAATTATGAAGTAACCTATTGGTCCTGCAGCTGCCCTGTGGCACAACATGTGACAGTCTGCAAATCCTGGCGCCTATTTCTGGAAAACTGGATGGGTAGTTATAACTTTATGTGGCAACGAATGAATGAACTATTGTAGAACTAGTCACTGCAGGCACAACAGGAAAAAAAGAAAAACCCTCTCTTTTCATGTCAGATTTTCTGAGATGGAAAATGTGGGTGAAGCAACAGTACCTTGACTGCGCTTAAGGAACATAGTCATGTTTAGTAACAGAAGCGAGTTTATCTTAAGGCATATGCTTGAGCACCAGTATACATGGCAAGGAAAGGGAAGTATCTCACACTGGCTGCAGAACTTTGTGTCCTGTATTAAAAGCTTCTGAAATAGAAGGTGGCCTTAACCTCATTACCTTAATTCTCAATGTTTTGGGGTTTGGTTTGGGTTTTTTTTCTACGTGTCCGGCAGTAGTATTTCAGTTGCACAGATTTGAAGAACTGCTGTTGCAATGCAATACACCACTGTGGCAGTTCCAAACCTCTGAGCTGCTGGCAGCATCAGCCTTGCTGTGGCAACTTAGCTTTGGTTTTCCTTAGAGGAAACCACTGGAGAATTTAGTCTGACTTGTTCTTGCTAAACTCTCACATCCTGGCTGCCTTACCCCTTTCTCCTTTCTGTTATTTACACTGTGGAAAGAGGTCAGCGTTTATTCCCAGTACTTGATTTAGTGCTGAGAGGACCACTCTTCTATGGGAATTACCTTCTTCAACAAAACCAGTGTGTTATGCTTTATGAGCAGTCTGGAGCCACAGTTGCCAAGGTGAAACTTAACCTGGTGTAGATTTAATCGCTCCATTAATTGCAGTAGCATAACAAGATTCCTATTATGTATAGTAGTTGCTGAACTTTAGTAGGATTTCATGGACCTGTGTTAATTGAAATTTCATTTTCAATTAACTAAAAGTAACAATTGAGCAAGAGATAGAAGAGATATGAATGCCATTAGAATATTATTCCATCAAAACTAGCATTACTTTGGCATCAGATTATATGTGCCATACTCTGGGTTGGCTGCAACCTGAATTTCTGCATTGTTTGGTAATTGGATAGGACTGCTTACTACATCATTTTCATAGCCATGGTTGTTATTTGAAAAACAAAATAATGCTGATCTCTGTTGCTATTGGTAGATTGCTGTCAATAACTTTGCTGCCTGTAGCAAAGGAAGCAGTCCCTGTGTGGTGATTTTACTACAGCTTTTAATTGCAGTGCACCTGGGACTTGTGTCCCTGCCAAGCCAGGAGGAAGAATTGGATAATCAAGGGGCTTTATGTAGTTACAGCCCTCCTACTTCCCCGTACCAAAACAAATATTCACACAAACATACAAAGAAAAAGCATTAGGGATGTAGGTGCTACTGGGAACAGCTCAGGACATCTGAAGATATGCCTTGGATGTTAGTTCTGCCTCTTTATGGAATTATTGCCCCTTTCCTTTGGCTATAAGGGGAATTGAGGGACCCTACCTGCCTGAATTTAAATGCCCTGATATGGGCATTTAAGTGATATGCAGAATGCGCAGACACAAATATAAAGATTAAACTCCAAATTCTGAACAGTTTTCATTGTTTTTCTTCTTCTTGTGTGGTGGCTTCATTTGAAACATGTAGCCTGAAGTGCAGTATAGGAGGAAGTGTGAAAATGAAGGGTGAGAAAGCAATAGGGAATTTATTCAGGGTGAATGTTGTTATTTGACCAAGTGGAGTATCTCTGGAACGAGGATGACTGTGAAGCAGAAAGGTAGCACAGGATATTTGCTTGTTTACCAATGAAATAATTTGTTCTTAAACTCTAAATAGAGTAAGAGCACTTTGTTCCTGCTTTAGTCCTTTATTGTGTTATGGCAAGCCTTGCTCCACAGTGCTCTCTGCTGGAAGTTTACTATGTTAGCATTTTCTATCAGCAGTAATTTTGCTTGTTTTTTTTGCATTTGTTAATTAGGTGAAATTATAGTAGTTGATTCTCCCTAAGAATTTATTCCCCCTGTGATATAATGTCAGGTAGGTACATATTTTCACGTTGAGTCAAATCAACAATTCATAAAGGCACAAAAGCCTGTAATGGGAATGCGGAGTGAAATCTACTCACAAGAGAACCAAGTCTTTGGTACTGAATGAGAGCAGGTTATACAACTTTGTCCCTGTCTTGCCATGGAGAAACACACAGTACCATCTAAATACATATCCATGGCAAACTGCCAATGCAAGTGTAATTTGGGTATTTTTTTGCCACATCCACATATGTTGTACATTTCTTCCTTGTTCCCAGCAGCAAGTCGATGACTTTTTGAATGTCTACTGCTCAGTGCCAGAGAGCATCCAGAAGGAGAATGCTTGGGAAACACAGACATATGTCCATTTCTGTGATGGCCAAGGAGTGGCACTGACCCTCAAGCCAGAGCACAGGGTGGAAGATGTTTTGTCTTTGGCATGCAAGGTACTAATTTTTTTGGTGTATGATGATTGCCCTTTGTCAATAGCTGTGGATTTGAGAAAGAAAGTAATATATCGAAGGATGCCTAAATAGTGAGAGCATAATACCAGCATCTCTCTCTCACTGTATTAAGGGACATGTTCCTGTTTCCTTTAGTTGTGTCATTTATGTATTGTAGCCAAAGTAGCAGAGCTACAGAAAGGTTTTCAAGAAGCATTGCTTGAGACAGCGCGCAGTGAATACTTTAAGAGCAATGATGGTTTGCCAGGTAGTCAGCGCGTGTCCACTCTATGTTGTCATTGCAGTCAACCCAATTGTTCAGGGCAAATTAATCACAGAGAAGTAATGGGGACTGGTTGAGTTAATGCTAGGAGACTAAACATTTAAGACTTCTGTGACAAAGACTATCATGTATGTTTGTTCCTTGAAGAACCCTTTGAAGCTTTTAATTAAATGCCAGCTCTACTTTTGAATGTCAAAGAGTGTATTCCCTCCTGAAAGTAAGTGCCAGCAATTTGAGAGGGATTGCTATAGATCTTGGGACAGAAAACTAAGTCACACGTTGAAGGTAAAGTAGAAATGCTAAGTTTAACTACAGGCAAAAGACCAGCAGCTCTAAAACATACCAGTGTGCCTGGCACCTTTGTCTCCTCATGTGTCAGTGCCTGAATTTAGCTCTAATGAATCATGCAAAAAAGCTTTTTGGAAAAACTAACTTCTTACACCGTGTTCAGTCTTCTGACAACTGGTAAATACAGCTTATTTACTTCATGAGTAAAGGGGAAAACAGGAAAAAAGGTGTCCTGCTCTGCACAAAATCCAGCTGTAGCTTCTGGCATCAGTTAGCTTGAACTTTGAGGTGAGCTCATTCAACTGGCTTGAAGTTAATGACTTCTGAATCTTCTCATTGAGGAAAGGGCCCAATTTAATGGCTCTTTGCAGATGGTAATGTTGTAAACAAACAAAAAATTATACAAGCTTTTAAAAATCCAGGGTGAACTATGTTTTTTTAAATCAAAACATATCAGTACACTGGTTTAGCCAAGAGGCAGTGCATCTCCCTGGCATCTCTGAGAAGAAATTATCTTCTCATTGCTTTTGCTGGTGGAATCTGAATCCTGGAGAAACAGTTTAATGCCTGGCTATACTTTTTAAACGTTCACTAAAGCAGTTGTCTGAGATGTTATTTGACCACAAGATGGCACGGTAGAGCTGAAACATTTGGAAATAGTTGCGGTGCTTTGCAAGACCCCTGAAAGAGGAAATAAAACTTATGGACTTAGAATTAAGTTGGAAAGGAAATTCCTTGCCTCTCTTACTCCATCATTCCAAAATAGTTGTAACTGTAAAGCTGACTTTTAATTTTCATTGTCTGTATCGATGAAAATTTAGTTTTAAATTATTTGATTTTTTTCTTAAATGTTTTTCTGTTTTATTTGTTCTTTTTATTCTGTGTGTAAAGCTTGTCATAAGCATTCTCTAATGCTGAATACTTTCTGCTCATCTGTCCTGGTTCTTTTCCTTCTTACATTTTCATTCTGCTCTGGTGAGTGTAAGGAATCTTTCTTCTTAACAGAACATATTTGGATGTTATGTGTGTAAGGATAAAGGTCAAAGGGGTTGTTGGGCTTTTTTCCCCCTCTTCATTCAGGCTTTATTGGGTTTATACTTTCCTCATTTCTCTTTTCCATCCAAGGCTTTTGGATAGCACATGTAGGAAAAAAATGTGCATTTTAATACAGTTGTTAAGGATGCAGAACATATGCAACTCGTAAACTGTTGCACATAATAAAATGTTAAGGTAATTACTAGTTACTCAGTAGATTTAGATTTTGTAAGCTGCAGAGATGTGTTAAAGAGGTTAAATAACCCTCAGGGATGCAGTCGTTCTTCGTCTTTTAGAAATGCTGCTTCCTCCTGTTCTAGAAATGTTGCTCTATTAATATGCAAAAATGAAATGCTTTTGTCTAGTGGTCTCACCAGCATCCTGATTCTCAGAGGCTTCCATCAGGGGCTTGGAACTTTCAGGCTAATATCCTTTTGGAATATTCCTATTTCCCTTTGACTTCCTGTTAAGGCAGGATTTTTGCTGTGACCTCACATGGTGAAACAAAATAGGTGAAACTCTCTGATCGTAGATTAAAACCAGCAATAAAAATAAAATCCAATAAAGGCAGATGCCTAAGGAATCTGCTTTCCATCCCATCCCCTCTCCTAACAGCCCATACATGCATATATGTTTTCTACATCAGAAGAAAAAGTTGCTGAGCAAAACTGAGTCATTAAATATAGTCACAGAAAAAGGTGGTTGAGAGTGCAAGTTCAAAAGGACAGAAAATAGTTCTGGTATCTTTAGAAACATACAGCAGTGCTCACTTAATCCTAATAGCCAAGAAACAGTGTTTATGAAAGGATCTGGGAGGATCATAAGGGAAAATGGAAATTGCACTTGAACCTTATCTTCTAAGCAATGCAGCTAGTTTTGTTTATACCACAAAAATAGTTAGAAAATGACTTGTTGAGGATTGCTTTTGCATGATTTCTAGAGGGGGGTTTTGTGAGTGTGTCACTTGTTTGTCTTCTGGGACCCTGGAAATCCAAACCCCATTCTCTTTTTTCCTTAGATGAAACAGCTGGAGCCAAGACATTATGGCCTACAACTCAGAAGACTGGTTGATGAAAATACTGAGTATTGTGCTCCTGAACCGTATGAATACATAGTAGACCAGGGAAGTGTGACTGCTTTTAGATAAAACTTCATGATGTCTGTAACTACAGTTGAATTAGCACCTAGGAATGTGTGACATTTATATCTAAATGAAAGTTTTAAAACTGTTCCTGGATTGCATTCTACCATCTTTGTTTGCACACTCCATCCCTATGCAGACATAAGCGGGGTTTCTGGTGAAAAAGCGAAGTGACAGTCTACTGCAAGCTGGGTTTACTGTCTTCAGCTCACTATGCATTTAGTCCCACTGATACCGGTGATGCTTGCACAGTAATGCAAGTTCTGTATGTAAAACCAGCAATGTTTGGCTCTTTGTTGATAGGAAGAATGGTATGCTTATTTCTCGTGCTATATGTTTGGATTTTGGTGCTTGCAGTTTCTTAATTTGCTGACTGCTGTTGTTTTTTCCCAACAGGTGTATGATGAAATAGAAATTTGTCCATTAAATCTTTATCACATTCATCTTACGAAGACTGAAAACATAAGTGATTTTGGTAAGCTCTCAGGATTTTTTTCTTTTATTCTTTGCATTTCTTTCTTTCTTTAGGACTTTTCTGTATCTGAGAGCAGATGGAGCCATCCTTGATAGCTCAAAGTCTGAGTCTTTGGACTTGACTTCAGACTGAGTCAAAGGACTTGAGGCAGTATAACAAAGACACAGACTGGTTGTTTTACACTGACAAGCAGATTTTTTGTTTGAGAAGGGTCCACTGCTGTGCTGGCAAAATAAGTGAAGAGAAGAATTGTCACAAGACAAATGTCCTTTACTAGGATTAATAAAATTGGTCAAGGTCTGCCCTTTCTTGATAGTGGGATCCTCTGTTGGCACACTGTCAACAGGGTGTCTTTTGGTACAAATTCTGATAGACTTTTTTATTCGTGGGAGAAGGTTATACCTAGGAATAATTATGTCTGTCCCTTGCAAAGATACTTTTGTAAGTCAGCTCTGTGCTGTTCTGTAGCTGCAAGTCTGTTGCTAAAAGTTATTCCTTTCTGGGCTGTCTCACTCATGGTGTATATGGATTTTCTGCTTTGCAGTTTGGGTTTCCAGGTTTGGATCTCTTTAAGACACCTCTATGTCTGCGGGATGCGCTACAGAACTCTTTATGTAACAATGGGCTGTGTTACTGAAATGTCATATGGGGCTGAGGTAGAAAATTTTTTTTAAGTATAATTTGTTTTTCTTAGAGCACAGGGTGACTTTTCCTTGGAGTTCTGAAAAGTTCTGTTAACTCTAACCTAACCTCACAGTGACTGAGAAACAATGTGATAATTTCTTTGCTCTGTGGGTGTGTTCTCACGAGAAATATTCTCCCTCTTGTTGTGTAGAGTCTACTGAATACACAAAAAAAGAGGAAATTGCCCCAAGGGAGTTTATTTTATTTAAACCTCTTTTGCTTCAGGCTTTGCTGTCACAGCACAAGTTGATGAAAATCAGCATCTCGCCCATATATTTGTAAGCGATGTTCTCCCTGATGGACTGGCATACAAGGAAGGTATTGTATTACATTTATGTTTAAAACTGTACTTCATTATCTTTTTAAAGCCCCAAAATATGAAAGAGCTTTTTTACTGCTGTCTGAAATAGTTCTTGTCTTTTATTAATCATGGTTTTCTTTCCTGAAGATCATGGAAATTATGTGATACTAGGAAAGATAATGTACAAAGAGTAACTGAATTATCCTTTGAATATCGTGGGGAGAGTTCTTGTTCACCCTTGGAAGCAAAATCTTTGTTCAGCCATCTGACCAAGTGCTTTCTCTCAAAGGAGTTCATCTCACACTGGGGAACCTCATGGGTTTGGTCAGTCTCCAAGACCCATCATTTCCACTTTTGCTGGCAACAAAAAGTAGCCTCCCTTCCCAAAATAGTTTTGTGCACATGTTTCTGTGAGTGCCTTCTTTACTGCACTGCTCAGAAACTGTGCTTTTCTTCATTGGCACAGCAGGATCACATGAGTTCTGCTCTCCAAAATGCAGAGAGACAAACCCAGAAAAAAGGCAACAGTGAGTTCCATTGGCTATCTGAACGTAATGACTACTTGGCTATAGCTGACCTTGAAAGGCAGTGGTTGCCACTGTTTAGATTTGTACAAAAGCTGATAATGACTCCATCCTCTGTTGTTCTAGTTTTGCATGAATTATTTGATCTGTGTGGCTAGTGCCTTGTTCTTCTCACGTAATGAACTAGGTTGTTGTGGTGCTGTACACTGGTGGTATCTGATTCATGAGAGGTGCCTCTACACTAATCTTCTTAAAAGTTGTGCTGCCCTCCCATCCACAAATTCTTTAGCATCTTTTGAAAGACACAACTTAATTGCTTTACTGTGTGTAACACCTATCAAAGTAAGCATGAGGTCAGTGTATTTATTGCACAGATAAAGCTCTCATTGATTCCAATGGATTTCTTGCAGGATTATGCTATTTGAATTAAAACCATAAAAATAGAAAACATAGAAGGTGAATCAGTGTAAGCTTTGTTTTGTGACCCTTTACAACTGTATTCCCTTTTTTTTTTCTTTCTCCTTCTATCTTTTCATATGCTTCCAGGGCTCCGCGTAGGCAATGAAATCCTGAGCGTAAATGGAGAGGCAGTGTCTGATCTTGACCTCAGGCAGATGGAGTTACTGTTTTCAGAGAGAAGCGTAATGCTCACTCTGAGAATGAATCAGAATGGGACCCAGCAACCCTTATGTGCATCCTGGTCTGATGGTGACATTTCCAGGGATCCAAAGACTTTGTTGCCCCCTCCAAACCAGTCAGAGCTCCTAGAAGAGTTTCTAGATAACTTCAAAAAGAACACAGCAAATGGTAAGACGTTGACAGTGATTCCATTAATTTCACCTTACTTCCGATACCACTGTTTTTTAAAGCTCAATTATGTTTAAAATCCTGTGCTTCCCTAAGTGAGAGACCCAAGTACAAATTGTTTAAGCTCCATTTATGCTCCGCATCTGTTGTTGTATTAGTTTCTAGAAAGTAGAAATGGAAGAGAATATGAATTTCTGCATGGAAATTATATTCTTTTAATCTGTTTAGCTGCACATCCAGTATTATCAAGTGCTCTCTTAACTGTTCTGTGTCATTTCGGGTACCTCTAGTACACATTTCCCAGGCACTGGTGGTGGTTGAAATGATGCAGTGACTTTTTGAGGCAGGATATTGTTCTGTTTGCCCTGCTTTGCATATGGTAGAGTACCACATACATTCAGATTACCTTAAATGCAAAAATCATCTTTGCCTCAGAAAGGAGTCACTTAGCTCTGCTCCCACCCAGTGATATTACTGTGTTCCCATTGGACACAGCTACTCCCTGTGTAGAAGAAAGTCTGTGAAAACAAGTTTCATAGGAATTGTTTTGCTACTACCTGCTTATATTTCTTAGTTAATGTAATATCACTGTATTAAGCGCTGAATGGAGGTCATATTCTAAAAGTGCTGTTTCAGAGTGAGATCTTGATGAGTTTCCATATGAGGAGCACCAGGCAGGGATGGTGCCAAAAGCCTGTGTGATAAGGACTGCTCCTGGATGGCACACAGCCCTCCCCAGCCTCCAAGAAGGTTCTAGTGCTCGCTGCCGTGTTGCTTTTTCAGGTGGAAATGGAAATAGATGGTGGCAAATAGAGGGGTACTGCTGTGCTGGGTCGAAGAGAGCCCTGGTCACCCTTTCCTTCCTTTAGCTGCTCTTGCTTCATATGAGAATCTCATCTTGTGATACCAGAATACTTGCAGATGCCTGTCTGAAGTAGAAAGTATGTGGGGATTTGCTCTCCTTCCTTCCCACGTCTTGATTATTTTTCAGACAAGATAGAAGCAAATTTGACTCTTTTTTTTTTTGAATGTAGAAGGTGCAGTTTCCTTGCTGCACCTCTGGGGGATGCTGGTAAAATTCTGCAGGAAGGCTAGGCAGTGTGCACGGCTGTGTGAGGAGAGCAGCCAGAGGTACAAAAAGGGATCCTGAGTTTTGTATATAATTACGGTGGCAAGTATTTTCTGATTGGAATTTTTTTCGCAATTAAAAATGGGAGAAGAAAAAGAATCACATAGGAGAAGCTGTTAGAATGGATTTAATTATAAGGCAATTTTATTAGGTCATCCTTTGAAATTGAAATCTGAATACAAGATTTGTGATGTAGTAAGTAGCATCTCTCTCAGGGGCCTTGTTTCAATTTAAAATGCCATTAAATTGACTAGTGGCACATAAAAGTTAGTGTCATAAACCAAAAATTATGATAGAGCTAATTAATTACATAATTATACCAGGGCTATCATTCAGCTTGTTGGCTTGATATCATAGGCCAGCATTACCTGGAGTATTCCATATAATAAATGTATGTGTCTATTCACTAGATTCTTCATTCCTCTGGGATAAATTTGCAACCTGTGCAAATATTCCATTATAATAGGAAATTACTGGAGTATGTATTATATTCTAAGCACTAGTGGATAAAGGGACATAGCGTATTTGCTTTTCTGCTTAAAAGCAACTAAGGAAGATTTATTTTATTCTGAAAGGGAACAAATAGTTCTAAATTAAGCTTTGTGAGAAGGACTTTCATGTCTATTGAATTCAGTGCTTAGCATCTGATCACCTGATCGAGTTCAAATAGAAACAGAAGAAAATGGCATTACTTTGAATTAATAGATAATCATAAAGGGTTTAGCTGTTCTGTGTCCTGTTGCTCAGGATTTTAATAAGATTTTAGATAAGAAGAGGGAGTGTTTAATGATCCAAGCAGGGATTTGGAGGCCAGAGCCTCCTAAACTCATATCCAGTGTTTAATACTGTTCTGTCTCCTTTGGTAGAGTTGAGTGAGTCACTCTTAAGACCACAGTTTTCAGAAATAATTTGTGACATTTGCTTGTCCATGTTGAGCCTGTTCTTCCAAGACAGTGCCTTTGACAGTCAGTTAATGCCAGCGGAAGGGAACGTCTTTCAGAAATCAAGCACAATTTGGCTCAAGGTACATACCTGGAGATAAAAACATAAGTGGTTCTGTTGTCACCTCCTGCTTTTAAAAATTAACTAACTATATTTATCTTTCTAGAGTATTATGAGGGTTAATGAGCTAAAATTAACAGAGTGTTTGGAAAATGGAAATTTTCGGCACTGAGTCATGTGGTAATACCGTGCCTGGTGCTTGGTGACAACCACCAGGCTAAAGCAAAACAGAATTTACTTTAAATCACTGGCTTCATATAACTTTGATGGTAATAATTTGTCCACATTTTGATATGGTTTTGTAACTGGTTAGCATAACTGTGATGGATGCCTTTTTCTATGTATTTTGCTATGCTACGGATACCCAATTATATCTCATGGCAAACTTTGGCAGCCTTTACTGTACAGAAGGGAAGTGATTGACTTTGTCCAAAGCCACTAACTATGCCAGTCCTAAAAGTAATTCCCAGGGAATTTTCTGTGAGAGTGATTCATTTTCTCCAAGAGGTTGCTATACCCTTGTTAGCTGTATTTTGGACCTGCTGTGGTAGTATCATTTGATCTCCCACATGGCAATGCTATGTGGTGACTGTTTAGCCACTTGGCTAGCAATAAGCTTATCCTGGAAAAGAAATGAGAGGAAATACTTTTAAAAAATGCACTTGTAAATGTGGAAAACCAAATAACAGAGCAACTAAATTTGCTTCAAGCTCCAGTGCTGAGGAAATTTAACAAATATTTGTGCAGAAATAAAAAATGAGGGAATTGGACTGGAATTCTTACAACTGGGGAAGCAAAAAAAAAATGCCTCATTTTTCCCTCCCAGTGGATATTTGAGGAATAAACAGAGGAGGACAAGATTGAAAACTGTATATTTAGGGCAACCTCATGTGGGTTAATGGTATATCTATAGAGTGCTGGGGCAGGAGGTAGAATTGTTAGTAGGTGTGAAAACCCATTGCAGTATGTGAGTTGCTGTCAGAGTCATACTTTATTTTTTCTTTCCCCAGGAAGTGTTTGTTTTCCACAAAAGCTGCCATTTCTGGTTAGCTGACACTGTTGAAATCAACCCTAACTTGTAAATAGGTCTCTGTGATTAAGAGGAAAAAATGAAAAGAGGTAGGGAGAAAAAAAACAGTCAATGGCAGTTTGGATATGCTTTAATGAGTTAACACGTTTTCATCTTGACTTAGCTAAATGGGAAAAAAAAGATGGCCATACTGTTCCTTTACTCTCTGTTGTAGTCCTCAGCTTTGGTGAAAGGCACTTACCTTCTGTATGGGGTCTCAGTTCCCGTCTGGCCCATCTTTCTAGAGGTGTGGTCCCAGAAGTATGAAGAAGCCTTGGGTGCTGCCGACAAAGGGGAGGCTTGCTCCTCCTCTTTCTCCTCCCCTGCTCTGCCTTAGCCTTCCCTTCCAGCCCCACAGCACTCACCCCACCCCTGTGCTGGCAGCGGCACTTGCTGGAGCCTTTGAAGAAGCTAATTGAAGTGAAAACTTTCTTCTCCCTCCATTGCAAACTCGGCGAGTTGAATCAGTGGGTGCAGAGGTCTGACAAGAGCCAGAGCCAGGTAAGGAGGATGAGGGTGAGCAGGCAGGTGCCAGGGGAGAGCTGGTTGCAAGGAGAGTTGCTGTCAGAGAGGGCAAACCCTCTTTCACTTGACCTTCCCACAGAACACCACTCCAGCCATTTTCATAGAATCCTAGAATGGTTTAGGTTGGAAGAGGCCTTAAAGATCATCTAGTTCCAGGCCATCTGCCATGAGCAGGGAAACCCTCCATTAGGCCAGGTTCCTCAAAGCCCTGTCCAACCTTGTCTTGAACATTTCCAGGAAGTGTTCCCATTTTGGAGCTGGTTTTGCCCTCTGCTTTCCCACCTCTGGCACTGATTCCTGAAAAGGAGCATAGTCTGCAACATGCTCTTTTGAGTCACTCCTGATGAACCTATTTCACATTGTATAAAGCATGGCTGGAGTCAGAGAGTCAGTCTTCATGGTGTTTGACAAGTAGCTGGGATGTGTGTTGGAGAGGAGCAATGACATTTCAGCTCTTAATCTGCTGAGTACCAAGATATTTTTGCAAAATGCAGTTGCTTCAGGAGGAGGATCAGGAGGATCTCCCCTCACATGGGAAGTGGCTCTTCTGTTTCTGAAGACATGAACCATTTCTGATTTTTGTCTTAGTAAGCAGTCACAGAAGCAAAGCACGTCAGTAGGCTGCAAGCTAAATTTTGACGTGACTAAATTGTTTTTAAGACCACATTTTTAAAATTAATTGGTTTGGATTAAATTCCGAGGTACTTTCTGTTTCAAGTAAGCTTCACTAGATGGTTTAGATTCCTCTGTAAAGTGTAATTGCAACTCACAGCTTCTCCAGAAATCTTTGCTCCAACCAGATTTATCGGATACCACCAAGTTGAGGGAGGAAGAGAAGGGAGACAGAGGTTGACTCTGCAGCCAGCTGGCTGTATGCATGTTGCTGCACCCACCTCCCCAGGCAGCAGTCCCTGTATCTTCCTCCAGCCCCAATCCAGCCTGAATATCAAAAAGACCTGTGTGTCCCTCTTAAGAATAGAGATCAATCAGGAGGATGTGAAACTAAGGTGGTCTATAGCCTCCAGCAGCTGGGGGCTGTGCCTGGCGTACTGACTCAGACCACTCTGCTTGTTGCTGTTTGCCTGTAGTTTTTAAAGCATTTTGTATGTCTTTTAATATAAAGTTTTTAATATAAAGTTTAGTTTTTACAAAAGTAAAACTTAAACTTAACTGAGAAACATTTCTAAAATAACTTCTACATTTAGGTGTTCCCAAATCAAGTCCTGTTTGTTCACCTAGCTACTGTTCCAACATTTAAATTCTCTTGATTGTGCTGGTCATGGCCTTCTTTCCACTCCATGTGTGAGGAATCAAAGAATTTTTTTTATTCTTTCACAGGAAACTTGAGCTCAGAAGAGGTGAATATTGCTTCGTAGCTTCCAAGTTCTAAGTGCACTCACAGTCCTGATCTGTGTTAGCTGTGCAGGTCTGCATGCATCGCTAACTCTTGCCTAGTAGATCTCATCTGGTGGTTTTGTGTGGTGTGGGGCAACACACTAGAAATGCGTTGCTTCTTTATTTTTCAGATATTGGAAGGCTGCTATGAGGTCTCCACACAGCCTTCTCTTCTCCAGGCTGAACAGCCCCAACTTTCTCAACCTATCTTC
>JANRGW010039995.1:3288-34374 GCA_024733675.1 Psilopsiagon aymara
AGGGACTGTAGTGATAGGACAAGGGGTAACGGGTTCAAACTTAAACAGAGGAAGTTTAGATTGGATATAAGGAAGAAATTATTTAGTGAAAGGGTGGTGAAGCACTGGAACGGGTTGCCCAGGGAAGTTGTGAATGCTCTATCGCTGGTGGTGTTCAAGGCCAGGTTGGAAATAGCCTTGGGTGGCACGGTTTAATGTGACGTGTCCCTGCCCATGGCAGGGGGTTTGGAACTAGATGATGTTAAGGTCCTTTCCACCCCTAACGAAAAAAAAAACCAAAACACACCAAATAAAAAGAACTATAGAAACTGGTGGTTTCTGAAACCGTTAATGAAAACCACATGCACCATCTTTTCTGAGTCAGCTAATCCTCTGCAGCCTCACTTCTCCTGCACACATCCCCAGACTCTGCAAGACATTCTTCTTTTATTCTCTATCCAGATGTTACTAGTTAGTGAGTGTTATGCACTAATGACTGTGAGGAATGCTGGAATGGATCCAATGAGCAGTTGTACACATTTAACTGAGATGAAACTAGTTTGAATTCTATTATTTAAAGAACTGAAAAGTTTCCAGCTGGGTCTCCCCTGTGCATTCCAAGTTGGCCTTCTAAGATGGTTGTAGGGCAAGTCATGGATTTTTGTATGTGCAATGTGCTGTTGAACATGATACTTGCTTAATGAGCTCACAGAAATCTTGACATCTCTGCTCCTGTATTTCATATTTATGTTGCACACAAAGACATCCCTGGGTGAATATTTTATAGCATTTAGAAGACAGGAGAGGCCAGAAGCTCAGCTACATGTTCAACCCTAATTTTGCCCCTTTGCTGCAAATGCATCTTGGTTCACACCCCTACAAGAATTCTTGCTTCATTCAGTGCCTGGAGTCAAAACCACTTAATTCATGAGCAGCTATTCACTATTTTGATTTATCTGTGTTTCTCAGTGGGGGTCCAGAGCCTTACTATCCATATGGTATTTCAATCCCTGCTCTGAAAGTAATTGTATTTTTTCTAATAGTCATTTTTACACTTCAAGTGCTTTGTAAATATTTACTGAGCTGTTTTCACAACACTTCTCAGAGGTAACAGGCTGTCATCAAGCCCACTGAGTTCCATAAAGATCATAAGAGAATACCCTACTTTGGGAGACCAACCTGACATTTTTAGATCTGAATTTTCACATTACTGAGTACTATATGGCACTTCATATGCTCAAGAGAACATGCCCTACCCAGTAATTCTGATTTTAGTCTTTCACTGCACTTTCATTGTAGATTTCTTTATATAGTTACAGAAGTAACTAAAAAAAACCAACCCTGCGAAATTGCACTAAGTTGGATCACATTAACACCCACAAACAGGGTTGAAACCTTTTTACCCACAGCACCAGCTTCTCTTTCCCATGTCCACAGGAATAAAAGCTGCAGTAGTAGTCAGAGTGTCAGGGATGACCCCAGAACAGTTGAAACCCATCTGAACTGTGTACAACTCTCCCTTTCCTCCCAACCACTGCCCACACACTTCTGCCTCCTTTTTTTGTCAACACTGCTGTTCATGGAAATGGATGATGAGGAGCTGAGCTAGCCAAAACAAAACACACACCCACCTCCAGTGGCAGTTTTCAGTTCCCTCCTTTGTTCCCACTAGTTATGTGACCATAAGTTCCCAGAGAGAGCAGAGTTACAAACACACTGCTGTGCTGGGCAAAGAAGAGGGAAGGAGACTGACAGCCTTGCATTAAGCTGCCGCAAGATCATACTGTAAGGAAACTAGCAGTGCAAGGATAAGAAACATATTTTGTCTCTGTGATCCAAAGATTTTTGCTGACAACAAAGGAAATGAGACTATAGGAGCTAAACTGTAGCAGGTTCATGCATAATGAACATATATGAACTGACTTTTTTTTTTCCTCCTCCAAGTGTATATAATTCTGCCACATCTGGGCACTTTAGGGAGGGACAAACTATTTTGTAGTGCCACATTCCAGCTCTCGCCAAAGGTAACTAAAGGTAACTACATTTTCCTGGCCTTGTTCACTGAGATGGCCAAACAATTTCCTACTGAAGTTTTCCGAGGAAGTGTCAGGCTGAAGAAGATAGCCTTTGGGGAAGTTTCATTTCAAAGAGTTAGAGTTTGGGAGAATTACAAGCAAATTAAAATAGAAAAATGCTAACTACAGTCATCCCTAATAGCTTGTACTATCTTTTACAGTTCTGTGGCTTATCCCACTGTGCCTGACAGCCTGTGGGCAATACTAGCCTGCATGGTTTGACTTTGTGGACCTATCCCAATTCACTCCAGCTAAGGAGTTTTGTACAGAAACACAGACCACAAATACGTAGTCAAATCATCAAAAGTGATACCCTCAGAAGTCAACTAGAGAAAAGGAATTTCTGCATTAAGTGCCACTTCTTTTCTCTCAACTTATACAAGGACCAGTTTAGCCATTAGAAGTTTTCAAGCAGCTTCCATTGGAAATAAAAAGAGTTCTCCTTGAAATAAGATGTCATATATACTAATTAAATATTTTCAAGGCATTTATTGTAAAAGAGTCAGCAGAGGATTTTCTGGATTGATCTGTGAATAACTAAGCAGAATCCCACAGCTAAAATGTGCACTAAGTCTAGCTGGCATAGACTTTTGAGCATCATAGAATCAAAGAATGGTCTGGTTTGGAAAGGACGTTAAGATCATTTAGTTTCAACCATTTTAATCCCAGTATCAGCTTTTAGTGATGAACAGATCCATCCCCACAAAATTTACAAGTTCATTTGAGAAACCAAAAGCTTTAAGAAAAATGATGAAAAATGCTTCAGGATTTCCAGATCCACAGAAAAGCATTAGGTGAGGTAGAGTTTACAGTTCAGCTCTGAGCTGCCTTTCTGGGTCTTCTCTAAGCTAAGATTTTGCAAAGAGTCACTAGAGGCTATTAAGGACATAAGAAACTGTCACAGTCCTTTCTCTGACAGAAATATGCCCTTTCACTCATACATGTATCATCTCTGCCTGTATGCACATATTCCATGTAAAATAACGAGCCTCACAGTTATAATAATGGAGTATTTCATGCTGAACCTTCACATATATTAAGATTTTTTTTCACTATCACCCTGAATAAGACTGAATTTCCCACAGCACTCCTTATCAGGGAAATGCATAGTCAGCAAGTCAAAACAAAACAAAAAAATATTCTGGAATGCAAGTAACTTCTTTTTTCCCTTGCACAGACAACCAGTGCAACGGTGCCATGGTATTGTTACATCTGCTACCTGCAGACAAAAGCCTTTCTCTCTGGCCTTCTATTTCTGTTTATCACTTTCTATTGCCTTTGCTTGTCTTTGTATTTACACAGCCTAGGAATATGGCATTTTATTTTGCCATAGTCTATTTTGCAAACTTTTAGAAGCATTCAGGTAACCAATAATAACTCATTACAATATCTATTTCAAGACAGTGTTCTTAGCCTCTCTCATTTTTCCAAGATGGTGTTCAGTAAATTCTCTCCATAAATAAATGCTGACACTGCACTGATGCTGTGAATGTGAAGAGAGAGCACAGAGAAAAGTCCAAGAGAGGGTAGCTTCAAGAAAACCAGAATTTTACAGCCACATTTTCAAGGCTTGAATTAGAACTCAGCGTCCCTGTTTCTATTCTCAGCCACATTTCAGAGTCAGGCTGCAAAACCCCTTTGTGAATCACTCAGTTTATCTGTGCTTCAGTTTTCTTTCAGAGGAAAAGATGTTAAAATACTTACCACCAATACTTGCCAAGAGCTTTGTCATTCTGAGGAAACGGGGACTTAGGAAACTTAAAGTATGTAGTGGACAATTTGATAGTACCCAAAGGATGCCATTACACAGAATATGTAGATATACATGTACTGCTCGTGGCAGCTGAAGTAACTAGGTTGTTTTTTTTCTTTTTTTTGTACAGAATACTCTTGGTCAACCATCTTCAGGCACAAAGAATCTGAATGAGATGCTACAGTCTACGTATCAATGTCTAAACAGGACTGGGTTGCACTTTGCATCACCTCAGAGAACAACTGGAATAACTTTTTAAAGTAAGTTTAAACTATCTAGTAATTTGCAACAGGATATCAGAGTCTAATTCTTGTCACACAATTATCCTGTATTATGTGTGTAACACTGAACTGTAATGCAGGGGTCAAAGCAAGGGATCATCTCATGATTTTCTGTGGAAGAGCTCATAGTACAGGGTTGGCTCTATCAATGAGAATCAAAACTTCAAGCATTGTCATTTATATTCCAGTCACTGTTCTTTAAGGTTCTATCTATACCAAAAGTTTAATTAAAAAAATCTGCAAGTGCTCTAAAATGACAAGAAAAAAGTTCAAGAAACACAAGAGACTGCAGGTATACACAAAACCACAAGACTACCATTTAGCCTGAAAATGCAGTTTCACAGTGGGTGAAAGCCACTCTGTAGTACCACTACCAGGGACTAGCTAGTTTTGACCTACTGACCACCTAACCCCATTTTTCTGCAACTTCTTTTGATTCAGCAGTAGTGCTCATGCAGTGAACAATCCGATCAGTTTTGAAGTTAGTGCCACTTTGAGCAGGGTAGTTAGGCTATGTGATCTCCAGAGATCCCTGGATTTTTGTTACTCATGTGATGGAAAACTAACTGCTACATTATTGAGTTTTCAAGGTAAATCACAACCCATACAGCTAATTGACTGCCAACAACAGTGCAAAAGGGGAACACATTACTGGAGGATGTGCAGGTAGCAGAGCAGGACCTCTTCAAAGGAAATGTGCTCTCAGCTTGCCTTAAGCCAACAGCAAAGCTGAAGCTTGAGGTAGCAAGGGTATGCTAAAACCACATAGTTTAGGCAAAAAATGTACAGATGTCAAACTGACATAATAACTGGAAGAAGATTTTTTTTTTTTCCTAAGAAGGATGAGAGTTGGGGAGCAGAGGAGAACAACAGGGACATTTGTATGACCTTGTGTTAGCATGCCTAGAAAGCAAAATGGTCAGGCTACAGGCTGTCCTAATCTTCCTGCTGAGAAAGCAAAGTTTATTGTATGCTCTTCATGGAAATTAGCTTATTCCAAAGCTTTTTGCTAAAGGTGCCCCTTTCAAAGAGCCCTAAATTTCCCTTTTTAAATTTTTTATAAGCATCTCTGCTGAAAAGGGTCAACGCTTCTCGTTACTACTGGGGAGCTGCAAGATACTGTTTAAAATTAACTTCACCCATGCTCTTTTTGCAGAAAATAGCTATCTTGGTAAAAGGTATATGCTAAGCTTAAATAAGGAACTTTGAGTAAATTCCACACAGAAGCAACATTCAACTTATGTAGTTAGTACAGGACAACACTAGCAAGTGAATAAACAGTTATGTAGGGGGAAAAAAACCAAAAGTTGCACCAGTATGTCATTGTCACTAATGAGCCCTTAACTTTTGCAAGTATCTGATTGAAGCTTGAAGGATTGTGACCCTTTAAAGCCAAATATTCATGTTACAGTATATGCAGTGTAAAACTGGGTAGTGCTTAGCACAATTTTTTTCTGTTTGTTTGGATTTTCAAGAATTAGCTGTATTAAGACACACTGAGAAACAGTATGGAAGTGTACTCTGTGAATTAGACCTAGGAAGAGAAGGCTGATTTTTTTTTTTATTCACCCTTGTTAGTATGCTTGCAGTGACAGGTATTTCAAATTCATTTTTAACAGCTGAGTCCACAACGCTGACACTGAACATCATATGCAAGTCTTCATTCTGATGACAAAACTCAAACATGATCATGTGGAAAAGACATTGGTGTGTATCTGAAAGCAGCTGTTCATGACCTACCTATTCCTGCTGGTCTGGTAATCTTTGGTGATGCTCGCTTTGGGGAAGACTCAGGATGTGGGGCAACAGGTTGTACTGGCCGCGTCTGTTTGGCTGCCAGCTTCTTCAGACTTACTTGCCTTTTGTCAAACATTTCTTGTACATCTTCTAGTTTTTGTAGAATTCTTTGGGCATTGGCCTAGGCAGAGAAAAGGCAAACAACACATGGTTGTGTTGGACTGAGCAAGTTAAGAATGAACTTCTGTTACCCAGACTCAGACTAGAGGTGAACATCATACTGTGCTGCTGTTTAATGCAACCTAGCCCTTGCATTCTGCACAGATCTTGGTGTTACTGAGTAGGACATGATGACTCATGCAGTCTTTCTAGCACTACTCTGAAAAAAACACAAGTATTTGACGACTGCTCATCTGAGTAAAACTTACTGCCCCAAGTGCTCACCTCTGTGCCCTTTTAGGGTAGGAAAAGAGGCATATTTGAGCAAACTCAAATATATAGGCCAGTACACACTCATGCACAAGGCAATTGGTAATTTGAAATTCAAAGTTTGAGGGGGCTTACCTTTATTTCAGGGGTGAGGATCATCTCAAACTGATTGTAGAACTCCTTTGGGTTAGAGAGCTGGTGTTCCTTAGCTGTTACCAAGAACTTTTCAATTTCAACGAGTGCAGTTTCAGCTCCCTCTTGTGACTGGCACTTGTCCACAGCTTGGGAAGCTAAGAGGTAGATTCCAGCTTCACACCATTGGCTTGCCTTCAAAGAAAAATGGGGTAAGAAGGACTTCATCATCACTGACAGACCATGTTGTGAAGTGCTGCTTCTACTCCACAAAATATGGATTTGCCCTAAAGCAACTGAAGGGAATCAATGCTCCTTCATAGCACCGAACAGTTGCTGGCCACAAGTCATCCCACCTAGATATGTAGAACAATAGCAAGTTCAGTTCAGCTCTTATGGGTTAGACGATCCAGTAACACGTAAAATAATCACGATCTGAGAAAGAGGGTAAGTGTTACTGTGGCAACAAATCAAATCTGTCAGCTTTACTGCCTCGTTTCAGTATTCAGTCACACAATTATCCAAATCCCAAAAAGAATACTTGAATCTTACAAAAACTCCCCAAAACTTCTTAGGCCCCCCATAAAACTCAATCAGAATGCTCCAAAATATTTTTTTACAGTAAACTGTTGATATCTCTTGTTTCAGATGAGGCTGGAATAGCATGCAGACATTCTCAAAGCTTTTAGCTTGCTATTCTGTCTAGATCAGAAAAGGGGAAAACAACTGAACAAGCAGTAAGCTGTTAATTTTCAAGCACTGAAATACATTTGGTTCTCATTTTAAATTTAGGCCTAGCCCATTTTGCTCACTTCTATTTCCTACTTTTCATCATTTAAAAACCATAATTATGGGAAAATCCTGCTCCAGTTTTTATAGTAACAATTTCTGAATTAAATGGAGAAAAAAAAAGAATACTTTATCTCTTCATCCAAATTACCTGAGCTTATAAAAACATTCATTTTCAGTAGAACCTTACTAGGGCTGTTATATGAGAAAGTTCACTTACCTTATCTAACTGCTTATGCAGCTCAAGAGACTTTCCCAAAATATCATACTTTTTCTTGGTCTCATTGGTAAAGTTATCACAAATACGCCTGAGTTCAACACACTTTGGTCTAATAGAGTCAACTGCATAATGGTTGTTTTGGATGAGCTGTTCTCCATGGACAGCTAGAGATTGGGCCTTTTCCAAAGGTTCCTGGCAAGTTAATGAGAAGAAAATCCAAAGTTAGATGTCAAAATTACGTGCATAAAAAAGTCATGCCATCTCTGTAACCCCTGCTGTAGCCTGGAGGTAAAGGTTTGGGATATTAATCCAGCTGATATGTCTTACTTCATGCTTACCAACTTTGTTGTCAGTGAGTATATTGAAACTCAAGAGTTTCCATCTGAATATCAGGAAATACTTTTTTGACTGTGAGGTTGACCACGCACTGGAACAGGTTGCCCAGAGAGGTTGTGGACTCTCCCTCTTTGAAGATATTAAAATGCCATCTGAACAACCTGCCCTCTTGGGCACCCTGCTCTAGGCAGCCATGCTTGAGCAGGAGTGTTGAACAAGATACCTCCAGAAGTCTCTTTCATCCTTAATTATTCTCTGATAACTGTGATTCTGTGATTGTATGCCACCTTCTTTCTCATGTACAGGTGACATTCATTATACAAGTTTTTTTCCCTACAAAGTTCCCAATAATAAACCCCTCTGTATTATTTTACTTACTAATTGCTGGTTTATAATGCTTTTGTTTATTTTTCATTTCAAGATATACTTTGGAAAACTCTTCAGAGTACAGTTCATAAGCTTAATCGCAGTAGGATGAAATTAGAGGTGGCTAACAGGAACAGAGCATACATCAATACCTTATGTGACATGATCAGTGAAAGAAACATGTTACTGTAACTTTTCTTCCTTCACATGTCTTCAGAAGAGCTATGCAAAGATCACAATATTTCTAAATCTTAACCCTGTTCTTCAAAAAGATTATCACCAGCTTTTTCATTTGTTTATGTGCATCCCCCTTTAATTCAACTTAGACATTTTTTCCAATGCGTTCTAATAATACTAAATATGATGCATATCATGACTAACCAGCTGATGGCATTATAAAGTCCAAATGGCCAGAAAAGGTGTTTACTGGAAGGTATAGCTGTTCCTCAAACTGCTGTGAGTCTGAATAGAATGCTCTTAAAAGTCATCTGGCCAAGGTAACCTGTTAAGTGTTCTGAGCTTTTCAGATTGCAAAGATGGACCTAACCTTTTCATGTTTGAAATAACAATTCTTGAACTGCATTCTAGCTTTCCAAGAAATGCACTGGAAATACTGGGTCTGAACAACTCTGGCTGCTGGAAATTAGAACCTGAGTTTTCCAATTTAAAATAATGACTCATGAGAAGAAAGTAAGCATGAAGTAAGGAAAGTGACAGAGAACAGCCTAGAAGATTATGTCCATAGCAGGTAGAATACTGTATCAAGTGCAAACCTGTCCTTTCTCTTCCAGTTGTTTCTGTTCCCTTAGGAGGTGCTCCACTCGAGTCACACTGTCTCCAATGTCAGCAAAACCTGCTTGTGTTTCCATGATATTATCCAATGCCAGTTTTACCTAACAAACAACAGCATCAACAAAAATAAAACAAACAGAACCACCCCAAACAAACTAACCAACCCAACAAAAAACCACCACCAAAAATCCCATCACAAGGTACTCAAAAAATTATAATAAACTTATGTCTTCTAAACATTCACCTACATCTTTTAGAAGAGTCTGCATATCAAATTTGTTCTTTCAGCTTGTTCCTGCATATCATGTTTAGACTTTCAGCTTGTTCCACAACGGAAAAGACAAGGAATGAAGCAACAATCAACTATTCCTCAAAGACTTGCCCTGCTTCTCACTATTTAGGCCCACATAATTTTGAAGACCTGTGACTCTGGAGTCTATAATATACCAGAGACTGTATTAATTCAGCCTCTGGGCTGGCAGTTGGGCTTCCTGAACAGTATTGCAATGGCTCTGGTGGGATTGGATTGGTAACATCACACATAAATGCAAAATGATTTCTTGAAAAGTTGGTGTTTCACACATTGGCTAAAGAGGCACTTTCCTCACTGTGCCTTTTCAAATGCTGTAAGATATCTGATAGCTGTCAAGAATTTATTTTTTGAATATCCATTCCCTATTTCACAATGAAGGGCTTCTCTTGCAATCTCCTTTTTTTATTGTCAGTATACTTCGAGTATGAGTAAAATTTGATCTTATAAGGGAAGGATAGACAAAATGAACAAATGAAATACCTCTCTAAAATCATGTTCAAAGTGTCGAAGCTGCAGGCATTGTTCTAGTTTTAGGTGATGCTTGGTCCAAAATTGATCAAAAGCCTTTTCTGTTTCATCCAACTGAGCTAGCAGCCTGTTAAGAAATCAGAATTAAAAGAACTTATTTATTTCCTATAGTTCATTTCTTTTCAGTTACACCAATTGATGTCAGAAAGCAGAGTAGGAAGATGGTGGGGAGCCTATAATGGGAGAAGGCTCTATGTCAACTTTCCCTCTAACAAGAGAGAATGAAATTTGCAGTGGGACAGGCAGAAGTGTGGCTGAAGAGTGACAACTACATGGTTCCACTGGGCAGTTGCAATTGGAACACAGAGCTGTCCCACATGCTAGCAGCCGAAGGCAGCTGTCTCTCTTTAGCTTCCACCCAACTCTTCAACAGTAATTCACCCCAGACTACTGAAGACTGAATATGATGCAATTATTATTTTAAGGAATGTTTAAAACAGAACTCTACAATTTGTTCACTTTCTTCACCCATCAGAAATAGGCAAAGACTGACTAATTTTCCCAGTCAATTAAAAGCAATAGATTAGAAGCTCATAATGCTTCTTACGGATATTGTTTCACTTTGCGTAAATGATGGAACATTTATTCACAAAGAAATTAGTATCAATGCATCATACATCTTGAGTAAAATGTCTGACACCAGACTAGTGAATCATCTTCACAATCATTCAATGATCTATTAATTATACTACAAAGTAGAACAGTTCAAATGGAGGAAAAGGAAAAAAGGAAAAGGAAAAGGAAAAAGAAAAGGGGGGAAAAAAAAGTCTTTTCTGAAGATACTGTACTTCAATAAGTGGGTGCTCTTTGGGCAGGCAGGGGACCAGGCCTGATCTCCTTCAAGCTCAGTGAGTACTGGTATCATCATATTGGGATAAACATTAATAGCTCCCTCTTATTCCTCTCAAAAACAAAGTCCTGTTTTCAATCTATCACTGAAAAACATGTTTTTAATCAAAGGTAATTGTCGAATTCAAGATGAATTCACAAATTACTTTGGGATGACTGTTTAAAAGATTTTAAAACATTCAGTGAAAAATATCAGCTCAGCTTTACTTTTGGCTGCTTTGTTCCCACCGAATACAAATGCACTGAAACACTGGCACAGCATTTCTCTTTCCACTGCATCACATGGCACAGCAGAAACTTCTACATGGTGAATAAAAGCTTTATGGTAATAACTAGTATTGCAGGAAAGAATAGGGGTTTCTCTCTGTGCAGCTATGAAGAGCATCAACATCATCTGTTCTTCCCAGAGTGTCTTCATAGACACACACAAGCATATACCCTCTCATCTCATAGATTCAGATGCCACTTTCTAATCAGTCATAGGAATTTGGAGGATGGATATGTTACAGGGAAAGTAAGTCTCACATCAGATCTTCAGCTAGGTAGTTAGTGGTCCAACCAAAAATTATGAAGACATTCAGGACTGGTTTGAACTTGCCTTGATAGTTTCATCAGGTAACTTCCTCAAAGCTATTCCCTTCTCTGAATTATGTATCAAATATATCCTGAACAGCTTAACCACTGGGAATTTCTCACCTGCATGTTTAAATTATCTAAGTTACACTTGCATTTCTTACAACTAAATTAGCAACTTGCACAAGGTAATCTAGCTTCACTGACCTTTCTACTGTTGCAACATTTTCCAATTCATCTGAACTGAGTTTGCAGTTGGCGCTTCGGGTGACTGGCTCCCTAATGCACGTCAGTAGGGTGGCTCCCTGCTTCACAGCTAGTTTCAGCTCATCCTGAGGGGAAAAAACAAGCCGAACAAATTGCATATACTTACTGTATCAATGTTCACATCTCTCAGATCTACAACATAGTAATGCTAAAGGAAGATTCTTTCATAGGTTGTTAAATACTTTGAACAAAATATAAATGCTTACTAAAGATGACATTTTTTCTAGAAGCATGGAGACTAAATCTATTCACATCGAGTGATAGATATATTTCTAAGAAAAGGAATAGTATATAACTCCTGAGAAGATTGCATTTCTGACCTGGCAACTTGCAAAATAAATTATTCTACCACAAATTCAGCAGATCGTTCAGTGAGCTGAGGGACTGTGTTGAGACATAGCACTTCTTAATGGAATTTCCTTAAACAACATTGTGACAAGCAGAGACACAGTATGTCAGCCGTCAAGGAGTCGTTCACAGAAGGAGGCATCTTCCAAGCATGAGACATGAACAACGAAAAGGACAATGAGCTCAAACATTAACATGTCAGCTAAGGAGTTCGCACATCACTGCACACTTCTTGTGTGAAACTTGTTCTTGCACTAATATAGCTTAAGTATTTTTTTTCTCTTGTGTTTAACTTAAGGTGTTTCTTGACAGCAGTAATGTTTTCTTCTGAGCGTTACTCTACAAAGCTAAATTTGACCCAACTCCTTTTGAAAACCAAAACAAGTCATCATCTAGTTAGATCGTTCTATTTCTGTATTACCTTTATATCTGGTCTAGTGTGAATTCATCCTTTCTGATGAACTCCTCATCAGGAGCCCATGCTATTCCAGATGTGACCCTATAACACTCTCTCATACAGAAGTGACATTTCCCTATTCTATTATTCCTGAAGCTGAAAAAAGTCCTTTTTCATAGTTCAATCAAATCAACCTCCTGAACCCAGGTTTCTGTCCTCTCCTGTAATTTCCAGACAATGGAATCCCAAATGATGGCAGAAAATTTCATTCATTCAAAAATCATATATTGAACTGATGGTGCTGTCATGAGACAACATTCACCTTCAGCTTGCTGTGGTGGTCAGTGTGTGCAGAGAGGAGCTCCTCTGTGCACTGCACATCGTTGGGTAGTTCAGTCTCTGCTAGGTCTGTTCCAAAAGTCTGTAGCATCTGTGCTGTTGTTTTTACTGTCATTGCAAAATTTTCAATAGCCTGGAAAAGCAAAAGCATAAAGTTACAGACTGATTATTTCCCCTTAGTCCTGTAACAATGCTTAGTCCTTCAGGCATACTGTGCTGCAAGTATTACATGTCTGTAAACCTGGCCATGTTGCACTTCGTTGGGCGGATATGGAAAAAGGACAAAATAAAACCCTGTGTCACAAATGATCTTTTCTTAGTCCTACAAGTATTGTCATCTCCATGAACCAGCTGGGGAACTCCCAGAGCTTAGCAGACATACTGAAACCACAGAGGACATCAGCTTCAAAGTCAGGATGGGAACTTCAGAACCACTGCCCACGCTTGCTGGGAAACTTTACTGTGTTTAAAATTTTTATGAAGGCTTTATTTAAGTTGAGGGGACTCTGAAAGTATTTAGGGCGAAGCCTTTTTATATTTATATTTACACAGCCACTGTTCACCCAGCAGCAATCTGTCTTCCCCCTGGCTTTTGAAAATGTGCATCTTCATCCTGCCTACCTGTACTAGATGCACTCCAGTCATTCCCTCCCATCTATTTATATTAGTACACAAATACAAGAATGACTCACTGCAAATATAGTTTAAATACATAAATTCATTGGAGCATTGATGTTTCCTTCTATCTTTGATGCACCAACACATAACTTGTCAGAAAACTTTGGTTTTCCTGAAGAAAGGGGAGGTGAGAAAGGCTTAAAAACAATGCTGCCTTTTCAGAGTAGAATATACTGTTTAGACTTGTGAGTTACGATAAAAAAGTTTTTATCTAGTAGCAAGTAATTGCATGGGATTTTTTTTTTATGATCATGTCACCATTTTTTTTAGTGACTGCATTGTTTTGTTTAGAAAAACAATATTTTATTCTTAACACTTTCTGATCTAACCCATCCAATGGCTTGAGTCAGTCAACAGCACTAGGAATGCTTTTATACCCAGTCAAGACACTACATAGTTATTGCAAGTTGCATTCTCTTCTCCAGCAAGCATGGGAATTCTCCATTTGCAACCATGACAGTTAAAACCATGCTCTGTGCTCAGTGAAAAACAAACCAGAGGTGGATCATCATTCAAAAGATACAGAAATTACATTCCACATATGTGATCTGAAACTTGTCTCAGATGAGTCAATGCTAGCAGAGTTCTTAACCTTCTTCCCCTTTTCCCCCTAAATTCTTGCTTGTTTTCAACATAAGCAGTACAGACCTGCATATGCTCTGGTTTAGTTCTTTGCAGCTGTAACCTGCTGTTCTTACCACTGAAACTACTGGATTAAAGTTGGCTGAAATTCACACTTCTGACTGCAGCACAGATAGAGCCATCCACGGCCTTTGGTCGTTTACTAAAAGCCAGAAAATTACTTTGTGAGCAAGAAAGCTCATAGGCTCCCAGCTATTCAAGATAAGAAAGAAGAAACAGCTACGAAATGAGATTTCTGTGTCACTATCATTTAGAAACAGTTTAAAGCTGTTTCAGAAAAAAAGCACTGGCAGGACAAGACAGGAGAACACTAAGAGGAGAAGCAAAAGGTATGAAGACTGTAGCTCGTCAAGACTGAAAGTTGGGTTGTTTCAAAGCGACATGGAGCAAGGTGCCATGGAGGCTGACACAGTCCTGATGACAACTTCCTATCCAGCAAAAATTCCTCGGCTGCCTGCATCATGAGCTTATCAGTGTTTCACTAAATAGCATGCTTGTCCCCACCCTCTCCTGCGTGTATGAGTAATGAATTATTTCATATACCTAGGTTACATCTGTGGGTTTGGTTTTTTTTCCACGTCTTTGTGCTTGGTAAAAGTTTTTCAAACAAATTTAACCAAAAGATCTGGGGACTATGTCAACTCATCACCTCGTCACCTCAAATCTTGGCTCATTTTTATCTGCATATTTTCCAAAACTATATATTCATGCTTTCTGTAAACCTCAGTCATTAATAAACAGTACAGACTTTCTTGTTCCTCTTTTTACTCCCCTTCCTCATTTTTTCAAGCCTTTAGCTGTTTGAGAGCTTGTATAGATGATTCCTTCAGACTTACCCCTCCTACAAGGACAGTTGCATATTTTTGAGACTTTTAACATGTAAGCCTGTTCATATATCTCAAGTCTAACCTCAGAGTAGTCCACACAGCTATGAATGTGTTCAGACCAGTGTTAGAGGATATTCAGATTCTGTGTTTGCATATTTAGAAGCTTGAAATATTTGGTGGTTCTCAGGAAGAGTAAAATTCAATTTCATAAGCACAGTAAAGCACAGAAAGTGATAACAGGGGAGTGACGAAAGTGACAAAACTGACTTAACAAAGCTACCTCAGAAAATCTCTTTTTCCAAGTGTTAGATCTAACATGCAGGTCAGCAACAAAAGACTAAAACTCAAGACTGCTCAGAGCACTCCAAAACCTTGGGGCTACTTAGATATGAGTTCTAACATACTACCCTTGCAAGCAGACCCACAGATTCAAACACTGCATTCAGTCTTTGGGAAATCAATTCATTTTCCAGGATCAGAACCCAGCTTTGCCCATGTTTACTTAGATAGGATGAGAAAATATTTAGGCTGCTAATCTGCCAGGGCTTGGGGTCTGTTTTTTGTAAACTGTTGCCTTTTCTGGTTGCCATAAGGAATTGTTTTCATTGTTTTGAAGCAGCCACTGAAATGTATAACTAACCCGAAAAGGGAAGTATCAATCAAACCTGTAACAAGTTTCCTCAAAGGCAATAAAATAAAAAGATTTTCTGCCCTCCTACAATTAACTGCCTTCCACTGCTCAAAGTAACACATAGCTGGACTACAAGTTTACATAGCACAGAAACAAAACCAAAGAAATAAAATCAAGTGTTTTGAGTATTTTTCTCCTCTTAAACCCACAGACATAATTAAACATTAAAGTGAGAATTTTGACCTTTGATTCAGTAAAGTGCTAAAAATTATATTCAACTTCAAACATGAACTAAAGGCCTGTGAATGTCATCAATTACTCAAAAGATAGGAATGTGCCAAAGAGCCTTGCTGAGTAAGGCCATAGTCCAGGTCAACAGTGAGATGCAGATCACTACTTCTGTTAAAGTCATTCGGGGAATTTACCTTTCTCTATTTGAGTCATGGATTTCCTCTTTCCATGAGTCTGTAGGATAATCCATAGGTTGAAATGAAGCTGAAGAGTTACTACTTAGTAGTTGCTCTACATTCATCATCTGGACAATTTTGAGTGTAAGCAAGTGTGTAAGAACACCAATACTCACAGTTCGGTGATGTATCCACTGACTGTGGCCATACTCCAGGGTTCCTCCCAGCTCCCGGGTCAGCTGACTTTTGTCAATATAGCCATGCAGATCAGAGACAGAATTTAACATGATGATCTGAAACAAATCCAAACACAATGGACTGAGAAATAACAAGCCCTTTCAATCATTGTTCCTAGGCTCTGGGTTTGCCTTAAACATATGACCAAACTGCAGTTCCACCATAGCCAGTAAGTTCCCATTATGTATTTATTCATGCAATGGATGGTTTATTTTCATTAGATTTTCATCAGATTTTCATCACAAAATGCATATGGCTATTCTTGAGCTAACCATAATTTGGCATCATCTTGCTCCTTGCTAGGCTGAAGATGCAGTCATTCTGCATGTACATCAAAATCAAAAGTATAGTGTTTATAATGTTCTCACAAACTTCCATGAAATAATCTTTGTATTTTCTAGGCAACTGTTATTTACAGAGAAATCAAGGAATAAACAGGTTAAACAGCTCCCTCAACACCAACCACTTGACCCAAGGAAGTGCCAAAATGAGTCCAGAGAGAGTAAGATTTTCCTTTCAGCTGAATCATCTTTATGGCACTGTATGTCCACTGAGTACACTGCATTATTCCATTTTAAACCATAATGCAAGAGAAACGGGAGACAAACCCAAACAAATTTTCTTAGTTTAAAGAGTCTCTTTACCACTAGACCTGCTTAATAAAAGCAAAACCAGATTTGCATTCAGCTTTGGGTAAGCAGTATTAGCTTTGGCAAACACTTTAATTATGCCTTGCCTAACATCTAGAAAATACACCATGATTTCAGCCACGGGAAACAAGATTTTGAGGAAAAAATGACTAGAAATGTTGAGCCTTACGCTTTAATATATGTCAAATTTATTACTTCACTGACCGTGCATGTTAGCAGCTCCAAGGGAAAATGGTAAGTACACTAGCAAGCTCTGTGTGCAATGAGATGAGCACAGATGTATGGAGGCAAGAGGATGTAAGATTCTAGGCTGACAATGCTCTAAGAAAAGCCTTGAGAACAAACCTGAACAGGTTTTTAGCTGATCTTTGATACAGAATCATACTAGAATAATTAAGGTTGGCAGGAACCTCAGGTCTCTAATCCAACTTCTTTCTCATAGCTAGGTCAGCTGAGATCAAACCAGGGCTCAGGGCATTCTGGAAGCCTCCAAGGACTGAGACTGTCCAACCTCTTTGAGCAGTCTGGTCCACCACCTTTGTGATGAAAAAACCTTTGTAGTGAAAAAGCCTTTCCTTAAGTCAGAACTGCCCTTGTTTCACTTTGTGTCAGTTACCTTTTCTCCTACTGTTAAGCACAGTTTGGCTGCATACTTGGAGAACCTGGAAAGCTGCCAATATGTTGCATTAACCTTCCCAAGCTTCCCCTTCTCCAGGCTAGACAAGCCCAGCTGCCTCAGCATCTCCTTATAGAGCACATGCTCCAAGCCCTGACCTTCTTGTTTGCTTTCTGTTGACCTCACTTCAGATTAATATTTTTCTTGTACTGGGGTAACCAAATCTGGAGAGGATATTCTCAAGGCAATCTAATAAGAGCCAAATAAAGCAGGAAAATCACTTGTCTCAGTCTGCTGGCTATGCTCTTGTCAGTATTGTTGCTGTGAATGCAGGATGCAGACAGATTCCTTTGTTGCCAGTGCACACTGCTGGCTGATGTACGGCTTTCTGTTTACCAAGTTCTCAGGTCGTTGTCAGCAGGGCTGCTCCCTGGACAGTCAGGCTACAGCCTGTGTTGTTGTCAACAATACAACACTGTTTGTTGTTGGGACAGAAGAACATGGGCTCTTCCTTATTGAGGAAGAAAGTCCTTCCCAGTTGCAGGGCTTTGTATTTATCCCTTATTTATTTCATAATATACTCATCAGCCCATTCCTTGAGCTTACATCCCAGTGGCTCTGTTTTTCAGTGTACCCACTGCTCCTCAGTTTAGTGTCATCTGCAAACTTGATGACAGCACACCAGGTTGCCTCTTCCAGGTCATTGATAAAGATGTTAAACAGCAGATATGACTACATCATTCCACTTGTTGATGACCTCCAGGTAGAGTATGACCCATTAACCATTACCCTCTGAGCCCAATCATGCAACTAGTTTTAAAATCCATCTAGTTGTCTGCCCATCCAGACTTTAGCATCCTAACTTGGATACAAGAATATTGTGGGAGATGCATCTGGTCTCATGAACCTGCATGGGTTGAATATTCTCAAGTAGTCCTTAACGCAGTAGTTCTTTACTTCCATCAGCTCATCTTCACCTTGAACCCAGGGGCTAAATACAAAGGCCAGGAGACCTTGTTGGTGAAGAAACTGAGGCAAAGAAAGAACAGAGTATCTGAGTGAAAATTAAAAGGGAAAAGTATCCCACGAATGTGTTACCAAACACTGTTTTGTTATAACCAAGAAAAACCAAAAAACTACATCACCTTGGGGTAGCCTCAGATTGGAACATGCAGTCTATGCACTACTTCTGAACTGCAAATTACCTTTAAGAAAGTAGATTTTAACTGCTTTGTAACTCTTCCTCATCAGACATGTTGCTGACAAATTGGAAATCTTTTGATAATTCAAAGTTCACTGAAACTACAGAGGAACACTGTCATAGGATCTCAGAATGGTGTGGGTTTGGAAGGGACCTGAATGGTGATCTAGTTCCAACACTCTGCCATGGGCAGGGCCATCTTCCACTAGACCAGGTTGCTCGAAGCCCTGTCCAATGTGGCCTTGAACACTTCAAAGGATGGGGCAGCCACAGCTTCTCTGGGCTTTTCTTTTAGGAAGATGTTTGCTTTAACCCAGTATGCTCAGCATGAGCCACAAAGCACACCAGCTATGGTGCTACCTGACAAGGCACAAGACTTTGCCCTGCAGGCATCTCTGCAGGAGAAAGCCTAGGAGCAATCCAACATCCACCTAAGACACCAGTCTTACAGAGCCTTAGCATCTTCCACTTCTTCCCAGACTGAAGACATCCACATTCAGTAAGCTGTAGCATACAAGAGAGTAGCAGTTTAAAAGAGGAGGTCCTGCATAGGCAGGCCAGCACAGGACACAGAGCTACTGTGGGGTTGCTTTGTGACAAGTTAGCCATCTGAAAGAAGTCACAGCCTACAAAGATCAAAGAAGTGCTTGCTATGGACAGTTTATTCAGCTTTTTGTGTACACTATGAAGCTGGTTTAATTCACTTCCCAGAAGGGGAGGTTCCTTAGGTAAATCTCTGGATGTTCCTTTTAAATTTCCAGATTTTATCTCAGGTGAACCCTGGTGTATCTCCTGTATTTCTGTACCTCGCTCTTGGGAATGATATTTAATCAAATCACCATCCCAACAGAGATTCATCTCAGGGGGTCTTATTAATCACATTTGTATGTCAATAAGTCGTATAAATCCTGCATTTCCTTATTGTGCCTGGTTTATTTTTTCAGACTTTATTTCCTGTTCTTGTTTGACCTTCTGGCTACTAGCCCATTCAGTGTTTATTTAACCCAGCAAATCTACTTTACTGAACATATTTGCAGTCTGATAGTTCAGGTAAACTCTTTAACAAATGTTTCCTTAACAAACGCACACCATATTATTGAAGCCCCTTTTCGAATGCTTACATCCTGACCCTGACCCACTTGTTGTGCTAGGAAATGCAACCTATCCACAGCCCAGTTATGACATTTATGTTGTCATAGTGTCAAATGCAGAACACAGAATCATAGAATAGTTAGTGTTGGAAAGGACCTTAAGATCATCCAGTTCCAACCCCCCTGCCATGGGCAGGGACACCTCCCACTAAACTATATCACCCAAGGCTATGTCCAACCTGGCCTTGAACACAAACAAACACCTGCAAACAATCTAAAAGCTGATGGTGGTACTAAAGATAGGTACTGACACCTAATTGCTTGAGTAAGGATATCTCCAATGGGTCGAGAATTCTCTGGTGCTCTTCTCGTGCTTGGCATGTAGGATGCAGTTTTCAAGGAGGACAGAGAGACATCACTCTCAGTAACTAATCCTGTCTGAAACTGGGGTAACACAGGGGCATGCCTGTGTTGGCATGGTCTTTTTAGGATGGGCTGCAAACACAGGTGAAAGGCCCCTGAACAGATCACGACAGACCCCAAGAACTTAAGAGACATTTAGCACAACCCTAAGCAATTTATGATAGCATCAGGTATATGTGGACAGCATGTATATAAATCTGAAGACAGTCTACAGCTATCTGGGCAGGAGGCAGGCAGATCTAGCAACAAGCATATCATTCTCTTAGCTTTTTGTAAGACTGCCATAATAACTTTGTGGGCAAACCCAAGATGGCTCAAAATCTGAATGGCCCACACAGTCCTAAAGTAAACTCTTATCATGATTTTCCTGCCCATAAGGAAGATGAGTTACTATTTAATACTTACTGCAGTGTTGATCTCTGCCCAGAATTAACTTCCCTTACAACTTTGATAGTTTCAAGTTCAATTTGAAATTCAACATTGTCATCAAATAAATTTCTAAAAGTACAGAAGATGCTGAATTGTTAGAAAATGGTATTTCTTGGCGAAGTTGTCCCTTCCTAGGCTGCAGTTGCTGGTACAACCGTTGCTATAGCAACAGATTGCAGCTTATTAAATATAGGAACATCCAGTTTTTATGGTGCCATAAAATTGAAAGATTTTATTTTGTAGCCAAACATGTATTTTTACATCAATTTTGCATTTCAATTACCAAAAAGTCACCCTTGACAAACTACAGTCAACATTACAGTTTAATCCACAATAATCAAATGAACATTTGTGGTTCCTTTTCTGTGTGTGTTGTAATAAACAGGCTGCTTTCTCTTACTTCAGAAGAAGCACAAAGTATTTTAAACACCTGATCTTCGAACTTAGGTATTGACAGAGCTAGAATTTGTTGGAGGAGAGCCACGGATCTTTTGCAAAACTATATAAAACCACAAGCAAAGTCCAAAACAATCATATGAAATCATTCCAGCAAAGTCGTTGTGGAACACAGTATGAATCTGGTCCAGGATGAAATACCATCAATAATCATAATTCAAGTTTGTTCATAAACCACTTTGAAACCATATGCAAACATGCAGCTATGAACAACTCCCTAAAGAGCTCTCATAGAATAATCTAAAACTTAAACTCTTTTAGGAATGCTAACTTACAGCATATGCCAAGTGTATATAAAAAGAAGTAATAAAAAACAGACTTTGAATCTTGAGGGCATGGGGATCAAAGGCATTTAGAACAGACAATGCTACGCAAGCATTTAACAGGGCACTGTCAGCAGTCCCATGGATAATACATAAAATAGTGCAGAATTCAGCCCTAGCCTTTCACTGCTCTGTAGTACTAAATAGTTATGTTTGCCACCAAAGTGAGAAGATCTACCTCTACCTACATCAGGGGAATGGCTCCAATGGACTTACATTTCAATACTTAAAAAACAAGACACATCTTATAGCTTGACTGACATGGGAGCATGTCCATTAAATACTGTGAAGTATTGACTGGTAACTAACTCTTTAACATTACTATTATACAAATCATACAAACCCAGATAAAAGTCCCCAGTTGGCACATACAATAAAACTTCATTTATTGGGTTATGAGGAATTGCTGACACCTGATAACTGCAAACATAGAAATAAAGAAAACACATGGGCAAAAAATGCATGCTTACCGGTACCTTCATTTTAAAGTCATCTCGATAGAGTTTAATGCCAATGTCAGCGATTGCCCTTTGGATAAAGCGGGAAGGTCTCAGGACAAACACTAGCTGCAGGTTTCCTGGAAATGCTCCCTGCAAGAAACATGAAACTATTAGAAGGCACAACTCTGCCTCACAGGAAGGCCAAGGGAATTTTCAGCCAAGTGTTTCCTAGAGAGGGCAAAGCATGTAGGACTTACTGAACCTTGCTCAGGCCAGCTGCTAATAGTATCAGCTGGTCCATTCAGTATGTGCCCATTGTCACAATCTCCAAATCTGATAGAAAGACTTGCTCTTTTTTACTGCCCAGCCATGCATTGTTTTCTTACATGGATTTAGCAGAGAGCTCTAAAGTTTCTTCAACTAGCACCTTCCTCCCCGAGATCTGAATCACACCAAGCCTCCTTTGCGCTATAACGCCATAGGTTTTCCCGTTTTCTAGGCTGCCGCCACTAGAGGGCAAAACTGGCTACCAACGTTGGACTTGGTGAAATAAGATGGTGGCACAGAGCAATTCCGGGTGCTAACCTACCCTTTCCTTCTAGAACTGGTTTTTAATATTTTTAGCCACTCATATTTTTCCACACACACGGGCACTCAACACATTAATCAGACACGGCTCTGTCTGCAACACGCATCCTACGTCTCTCACACACTCCTCTGAGCTCATCAACGCAAAAAAAGAGAACGATTTCTGGAAGAGAGACGCTAAAAAGAACTGAGAATGAAGAGCAATTCTGTTTAAATTCCTTGAAAAACTTAAAGTTGCCTTGGTCATCTCACCTACACTTCTGTGTATACACGCTTGCTCTCACAGCGCATATTCCTAGTAATAGGTGCATAAAACCAGCTGCTTTCATTGGCACTGAAAATCAGTGCCTAGCTCTGACTTTTGGAAACAAGATAGAATAAGCTATTATGAGTTTCTGACAGAGGTCACTTACTGCCATGCAAACAGAAGCCCCATGAGATCTGTTTCTTTCGTAAGCAGGCCACGTCATCACATCAGCGTACAGAAGTGTACGTCTGTTATACTCTTCTAGGAGCCAACTTCAAATTACTAGAATTTGTATTGCAGTCAACCCAGCAAATAAGAAATTTGTCTTAATTCAGCAGTCAACAAGGCTAATTTGTTTCTGCACCTTCCTACTTCTTTTATTTAACACTCAAGAGCTTCCAGGCAGGGGAGAATCTGCATCCACAGCCAGAAAATGTGAGCTAAAAATGAGCACATGAAACTGTATCCTGTGATGAAGGTTCAACAGATAATTTTAATTTCCAGAAGATAAATAACAAAAGTAAGCACTTACTGCTATCCGCGTCAGGGATGCCTTGACTGCACTCCATTTGTCCCGTCGTCTGTCTATGATGATGATGAATCCGATGCTGGCAGCCTCCAGACTGCAAAACAGATGAAATAAATACACTGGGTTACATGGAGATACTCCCGTTCCAAGGAAGTGTACTGCAGCAAAACACAGCCTCTGTCAGATCACCCTGTAAGCCCATTATGAAAATGCAACATAGAGTGGAAAGAATGAGTATTTGGCAGAATTCACATGAAAACAAAAGCCGACAAATTTTCTCTTTCCAGCATGAGGCTAGCAGCTTACACAAGACATGAACACTTTATCTGCTTAATCTCTCAGCTGCTAGGCTACCCTGCTACCAAACTAGGTGATATAAAGAGTTCAGGATCATGAGTTACACTGTGCTGTATTGAAGACAAACCCCTCAGATCTTGTTTTCTCTGCAAAATAATTCAAGGTACAGGACACTGCACTTCAGTCTTCATTCTCCAAGTATGCTGATATCTGACAGGGACACTTGGCTCCAAGGGAGCTGTATGCCCAACTGTTCTCCCTTGCTTGTGTACACAATGCTCCAGGAATTCTGGTAGGCAAAGCAGAAACTGAAGAATTCTATCTTGCCAACCACAAAGTGGTTCTAGGGTTGCAAGTTATTCAAATATCCTTTTAACATATTGGCTAGAATAACAGTTACTGTTCCTTCACAGTACTTTTCAAGGAGGATCTATGAGCAGTGATTTGATGCTCTGTCCCATCTATGCAGACCTCATAAATATCCCATTCGCTATCTCTCTCTCACAAAAATCCCACTTTGGTGCATGAGGCTTCAGTAGGACTGCTCTACTCTGCCTCCCAGGAGTGCTCAGAGCTGGGGAGAAGTCCTTGGAAGCTATAAGCACATACAGAGAAAAATTTCCAGAAATGTCATTATAGCAGGTTGGCTCAGTCATCTCTGGACAAAACAGAGGCAGGCAGAAAGAGCATAAATTACATAATCAAAGGACATACTGCAATCAAACACCCAATCACAGATTTAAATCAAAAGAAATTGTATGAAACATTCCCTTGATCCCTTTTCCATTGCCCACACAAGAAGCAACCCAGGAACACCATTTTCATGGGTCATTTTGTGCAAACTTGTGTCAATAATCAACAAAGAGCACCAACATTAGCAATACTGAGCTCCAGCTGCAGCTCTGCAGGATTAAGAACAGCAACCTGAAAGCCAATGTGTTATGCAAATCCAAGTTGCCATGCAAGTGTTCTTAATAGTTCATCCTGGAAAAGAAAAACTCACTGATTTTCCCACTTCAATATTTTTACATTATTCCTCTGAGAACAACAAAATTCAATGACAATAGATGACCTTTCCTCTTAAATAGTGCAACATGCAGCTCTTTCTGCAGAGGATTAAAAAATGTGTTTGCAGCAGAGCCTCTCAAGCAGGGAAAGTAATTAATCCATTTCCCCTGATATATATAGATACACAAATACATACATATCCTTCAACAGTTCTACAAAGGTTTCAAGAAAAACAAATGGCCAGCTTGATATCTATGCATTTGCTCTAGATGTTAGGGAAAAAAATGTTCAGATGAAGGCAACAAAGAAGTTGTGTGCATTGCAGACTGTTACAGAAAGGGTGTGAGAAACAAACCCAAAAGTCTCAGCGTGGGGGCTTCCTAAAGTACCTCAAAATCTGCACTGGTTTTGTCAAACTGCTTCTGCTGCTGGGATCAAAAATTGCCTTGGAAGGCTGGAAGTCATGAAAAGCCTGGGCATATCAGCCTCCAGACCACGAGCTGGTATCTCTGTGGATAGGTGTCTGTCCTGCCTAATGGAGACATACAGGGTGAGGGCAAGCTTTTTATCTCTGCCTCGACAACCAATGTTGCTGCACTCTGTGCCAGGAATTCTGGCTATATCAGAGAAGGTTGTGAAATCAAAACAAGCACAAAGCCATGCATCATGTTTCTCCTTTGTTTGTGTAATACATGTTAAAAAAAAAAAAAAAAAAAAGAAAAGAAAAAACCAAAAAACAAAACCCAAACATTTTTGTTTAATAAAGTGCCAAAAAAACATTTAGGACAACTATAGAAAGAAAAGAACTGCTAGAAATTGTAGCGTACAAATGTGTTTAGGTGTCAAAGAGACAGGAAGGGTGCTTTTTTGTTTGTCTGTTCTTATTTAACACCTCAGCACATCATCTCACGCCAGGAAGTTCCAGCCAAAAGGCTGGAACCCCCACTCCTCAGCATCCGAGCTTCATTCACCCTAGGCACATTGGTCTGACAATCCTGGTGCCAACAGCCCCAGTTATTCTATTTGTTACAGATGAAACTGGAAGCTACAAGACCCCAATCCTCCAACTAATACAACCACCACCACCCCAAAAGGCAAAAAAACCTTTGAGAAGCTGTCAAATAAACATACCCTAAAAATCAGACTGAGGTGCATTGCACTCAGTTTCCTGGCCTAGGGAACAGGAGGCCATTCAGTCAACACTGACTGCTGTCTGACCATCCAGTCCACAGAAAACTGACATGTAAAAGACAGCATCACACTCATTAACAAAATGAGTTATTAACAAACTGTCCTAAGTACGATCCACCAGTTCTGACTAATCCAGAATAAAGTTTGTAAACATTTGATGCTGATAATACTAACACTTGTCGCAATCCAGTGCTCCCAAAAACAACTCCAGCACCCCTACGGGCCTCTTGATAAAGCACAGACTCAAGCATGCTCTGGCCCCATACAAGTGGAGGTTAGCTCTTGGATTCACAGTTCTTCAGATGACCAGAGAAATGAGTAATCACAGGATACACATCCCCCTTGTGTTTCTTTACGCTTGCTGGGAACAGGATTTGATCCAAATATATGGTTAATCAGAACAAATATGAAAAAAAAATGCTTGTTGTGAGTAATTGTTTCAAGAGAACCAGATTACAAATCAACATCCATATTGCTTACAGTGAGTTATTGAAGCTACTCTATTGTTTAGATCAAAGTTACTAGAAAAATGATGAGACATGAAGGGGGAACTAAGTCAGCGCAATTCTCCTTTCAACAGTAGCATGTCAGATGACCTTGGAAAAGGCTGTCTCTAATATGCTTTATGTTTTGGATAGCCATGTTAATTTTTGAGAAATATGTTTAAGCAGCAGGAATATGGGAATGTAAGACCCATAATTTGGGTCAAATGGGTCACCAAAATATGGTCTCTAGTCCAGAGAAACAGAGACTATATGCTGGAATCAGCATCTAATTATGTTTACAGCCCAGACTTGTGCAACCAGTTTGTAGCTGCTGAATATCTAGAACAGTAATTTGCTACATAGAACAGGTTCAAATTTGATGCAGTACGACTGAAACCAGTGATTTATAACAAAATTCCCAGCAAGAAGGTGTGTTAGCTGAAGCTAACAAAATTCTGGTGTTGATCTACAGAAATATATCATTCAATTACTGTCAGGTTAATAAAAATGAGGAAAATCTGTTCTTGGCAAAATTTATGATGTAGCTAAACCACAAGTAACTATATCCATAAGTGCCATATTCACACAGGCTGCCTACACATAAAAATTGCCTTGTTTTGCCCATCTACCTGGTTTGAGAGACTGACTACAGGCTTTCTAATAGCAGGGCACATGGAGGATTGAAGGCCTAAAAGAATTCAGAATCAGACCCTTATAATTATAGTCACACTTTGGTAAGCAAACTGCAATGGAAGTAACTGACAGGACAACATCTGCCAAAAGCAACAAGTACAACTGTGTTTAAACAAGCACAGAATTATTTTTCCCCAATAAAATGTGCCTCTGTGCCTGTGAACCAGCTCTTACATCCTATTTTTAAAAGTAAGTCCCTCAAACATGCAAATTAGAAGTCACTTAAAAAGGGATCTTTGCTGTTTTTTCAAGTACATGTTCATGAGCAGCTCATTTTTTTCAGATGTTCTTCTGCACAGGGACTGCACAGGGACTTCTGCACAGGGACTGTGCAGAAGAGCATCCAGGCATCAGAGGATCAAGAAAAATTACATCCATAGATAACAGAAACAAGAGCTTATGAAATACAGACAGAAACAAGAAAATGCAAGAGAGAAGCAGCAAAAGAATTTTCTCATGAAATTAGGCTTGGCAGGAGTGGTCATGGGGGTGGCAAGTGCTAGGAATAATGAACATATGGGAGTAGGAACATAGCTTATCAGTTGCCACTGCACATCACAGTGTTGCAGGCCTGTTTAAGAGACAGACTGAGGAAATGGAAGATGAAATAGATACTTATATAATGATTTGGGTTGAAATACAAGCAAACAGTGAAGAAGAAAAAAATAAGATTAAATGTGCAGTCTAGCTATGGTGGAGAGTTACCCATGGCTCTTTCTCTCCAAGACCAAGCATAATAACTGCAACTGGCTGCCAAACCTGCCAAACATTGGTGCCTGGCATATGGGGCCACAGGGGAAATCACAGGCCAGAACACTTTATTACACAAACAGTTCAGCTACAATCCTAGTTGTAAAAGAGTATGAAAAACAAGCCATAACATGAGATCTGAAAGAGATTTGTCAGGGTAAAATGAGAATCAGGCCATTAAGCAAACAATTCAGGTACTACCACAGTACATATCATTTACAACATTGAACCTATTACATGGTCTGAGAAGAAATGGTTGAGAAGTTGGAGAATAGACTTAAAAACTACAAAATTTGAAGAAGGAAAAGAGTGGGGAGAGAAGATGAGAAAACCACATGGTGCTAAAAAGGAAAGCAGCTAAGCACAGCACAGAAGAAAAAGTGGGAGAATATATACATCACTTAAAAACACTCTGGCAGACTATGCAAAGGCAAGAAGCAAACAATTCAGAAATACACGTCTGTAAATCTTTGATGCCACAGGTTGATGGATGCAACATGACAACAGTCTAGAGAAAAGAGGTGCCTTTGGACAATAGAAAACTCAAAATGGACCTGTAACCTAAGACAAAGCTAGACTTCAGCCTTCTGCAATGTTATTCCCTGCTTTTCATCTTGATGTTCAGGGACATGAGCTCTCTGTGAAGCCCATATAACATCTCAGTCCTGGGGTAAAGGTTGGACTTGATTATCTTTGAGGTCTTTTCCAACGTAGTTGATTCTATGATTCTGTGGTATCAATTGTCTTCACCAAGATAAGCCAATGGTATTTGTATGTATGTTTGATTGGTATTTTACTAGATAGGGCTGATACTAAACTTAAATTTAGCCAAGGAAAAAAAAAAAGAGAGTGTCAGCAGGTGAACCTATTTCAGTCAGCATGCGGAAAGAAATGGCCAAACCATGGCCTGAATGTCATTTGGCACTAAGGAATACATAGAATCATAGAATAGTTAGGGTTGGAAAGGACCTTAAGATCATCCAGTTCCAACCCCCCTGCCATGGGCACAAACACCTCACATTAAACCATGCCACCCAAGGTTCTGTCCAACCCGGCCTTGAACACCACCAGCAATGGAGCATTCACAACTTCCCTGGGCAACCCATTTCAGTGCCTCGCCACCTTTACACTAAAGAACTCCTTCCTCATATCCAATCTAAACTTCCCCTATTTAAGTTTGAACCCATTACCCCCTGCCGTATCACTACAGTCCCTAATGAATAGTCCATCCCCAGCATCCCTATAGGCCCCCTTCAGATATTGGAAGGCTGCTATGAGGTCTCCACGCAGCCTTCTCTTCCCCAGGCTGAACACACCCAACTTTCTCAGCCTGTCTTCATACAAGAGGTGCTCCAGTCCCATGATCATCCTCGTGGCCCTCCTCTGGACTTGTTCCAACACTTCCATGTCCTTTATATGTTGAGGACACCAGAACTGCACACAATACTCCAAGTGAGGTCTCACAAGAGCAGAGCAGAGGGTCAGGATAACCTCCCTCGACCTGCTGGTCACACTCCTTTTGATGCAGCCCAGGATACAGTTGGCTTTCTGGGCTGCGAGGGCACACTGTGGCTCATGTTCATTTACTCACTGACCAATACCCCCAGGTCCTTCTCCACAGGGCTGCTCTGAATCTCTTCTCTGCCCAACCTGGAGCTGTGCCTGGGACTGCTCCCACCCAGGTGTCGGACCTTGCATTTGGCATGATTAAACTTCATCAGGTTGGCATCAGCACACCTCACAAGCGTGTCAAGGTCCCTCTGGATGGCTTTCCTTCCCTCCAGCATATCAACTGAATCACAGCTTGGTGTCATCGGCAAACTTGCTGAGGGCGCACTCAATCCCACTTAATCCAACATGCAGACTAACAGCCATGGGAGGAAAACTAGCCACAGTGGCAGCCTCAGTGCAAGTGGATGTGCAGCTGAGAAATCCCACTCATGCATATCTGGAGGAAGGGAGTTCCTTTAAAAACAAACACACACACTCTATCCATACTTTCTCAGTGTCAGTACTGTAATATCTCTACAGTAATATCTCTGATTTAGGTTCACCCTGATTACTGATTTGAGGAGGCCAGGAGATGTCCAATTCCCTGACCTCTCACTTTTGGAAGGAGAGAGGGGCACTTGTTTAACACAGTAGTTGATCCATGTCAGCTGGAAGAGAAGGGAATTCTGGCCATGGAATAAAGTAAAAAAGGCCTTTCTGGAGCTATCCATTGTAAGTGTGTATGCACAGAGGTATGCACGTGCATACACTGATGTTACTCAATGTGAATGTGTATGCATGTAGACCCCTTTGGTGGAGCACTCTCATGAGCAGGTGCTGAACCAGAGACAAAATTAATCCAATTACAAAAGTCTCACTGGGCTGATCTTCTATCCTGGAGATCAGTTAATGTTTGAAATCCCAGAGTGCAAGTTTACTTACAACTCACCCCAAAATACTGTGTTATTCCAATTTGCTCAGCAACATCAAAGACAAGTGCATGCCTATACCTCTGAATAACAACATTTGCTGTGTATCTTTTCCATGTTTTGTCATATGGGCACATAAGATCAATCATTCCAGACAGACTTAGAAAGTTACTAACTGAACCTGGTCATCTTGTGACAACAGATCTTATCTCCACAACTAAGATTAACTTTATTCTACAGGATATGCAGAAACAGACACTAAAAAAAAAGATATTCTCTCTACCTGAAAAATGATGCTGACAACTCTAGTTCATTGAGCTGTGAAGGAAGTATTTTCTATGCCTAATAGGGTGAACTGCTTTTCAAATTGTACTTCATCTTACCTGATTCACAGTCCACAAGAGTTAGAGACTATTCTCTTCTCTTGGTCACTTTGTTTGATATCTGCACATTTTCCTTAAGAATCAAAAGAAACGGTGAACTACTAGCAGTGAAACAACATGTAGAGGAATACTGTTGTAATACATACAGTAGTGTGTAGTATAGTAGTGCTAATGAAGGTAACAAAGCAGTCCCTGTACTACTTGCTGAGATGTATAAGAGACAGTCTTGGCGCATGGACCAGCAATTGCAAATTAGCAAGGCTCTGCTACATCCAAACAGGTCTTCCATTTACGCCACATTAAGAGTGTACTTCATATAACTATGTCATAAATCACACAGCCAAAGCTTGCTGCTTGGGTTCTTCCTCTTCTAAATTGCTACCTTTGTCCCTCGCCATCCACATGAAGGATTGCAAGTTTCAAATAGTAGCTCAAGAGATGCAGTCAATCTTTCTAAAAACAGTGTAACAGATACTAGCAAACTCCCTGGAAAACTCACATCCCTACAGCATGATCTATAATTAAACCTAAGTGTCAGACCAATGTGCTGGCCTGCAGAAAATGCAGGTTCAAATCCCAGCCCGTCACTGACCTTGAACAAGCCATTTATGTCAAACTGAATAGTCACTCAAAACAAGTTTTGGTGAGCCTGTCTGTAATGCAAGATATTACTTACACATACCTCATCACCTGTAAAATAAGCATACTGCAGCTCTCCTGAGTTACAAAATTTTGAAATTTAACTCATCATTCTTTGCACATTGCTCTGTGATTTCTCAGGGGAAGAGAAAATGCAAAACTGGCAAAAGGAATCAAAGCAAAGGTCCATCTAGCCCAATACTCTGCCTCCAGTGTTTGGTAGGCAGTGAATACTGAGGCAAGGGTATCCTGGGTTCAGCAGTAGCAGTCATTTTTCTCCTTCTTAGTAGCTAGTGCAGTGC
>JANRGW010039996.1:0-17289 GCA_024733675.1 Psilopsiagon aymara
CATGCCTGCAGGCAAAGACAAAAGACGAGCGGTCAGAGCTCCTGCGGGAGGTGTGAGCCTCAACCCCCAAACACAGCCCCTGCACCCGCCCCAGTCCTTCTGTGCGCCCCCTCCATGGGCTGTGGGGACCTGTCCTAGAGGAGGTGCAGGGAGGTGTCACACAGAGGGCTGTGCTTGGCTGTAGGATGGACACTGACCTGTTCTCTTGCTGATGACTTCAGCGATGGAGGGGGGGAAGTACCCGACCCGATCGGTGCCTTTCTGAGAGTCGTGGATGTGCCCCTTCCATCGCCCATCCGGATGCTGCTCCAGGACCTGCAGCAGGGATGAGAGCGATGGGGTTGGTACCTGGGGCTGCGCTGGGGCAGGGGGACAGGAAACAGGGAGCAGACTCACTGTGATGACATCTCCTGCCCGGACATTGAGAGCGGTTGGGTCGTGGAGGTTCCAAAAGTCCTTCAAAGCTCGGACCTTCAGGATTCCTGATGCCTCTGAAGACAAGGGACAGAGGGGAGAAAGAAGGTGCCAGAGCACAGGGAGGGAAGAGAATGGTTCAGAAAAAGCAGGGAGAGAAAACAAGAGCAAGGAGAGAAGAAAACATGAATACTCAACCCCTGGTCGCTGCCCATAGGGAGGACTGGGGCATGCGTAACAGGACCAGGATGCTGATGCTCGCAGCCAGGCTGGTTTGGGTGTTCAGGAGGAGCATTGGGAGCCCCAGAGGGACGAAGCCCCTCTCAGTGCCGGGCAGTGCCCGGCTCTGTGCCGGCCCCACCTCACCTCTCAGCAGCTGCTTGATGTCCTTGCTGGCGTGCGAGGTGGTGAACTGGTTCACAATGTCCAGCGCCGTCTGGTTGTAGGTGTTCCTGATGTTCACATCGACACCGCCCTGCCCAGGAGGGGACGCGGTCATGGCCGGACCCCACACGTGCCACCAGACCCACGGGGGATGGAGGCTCCGAGGGGAAGGGGATGGTGGCTGCCCCCGGGGCTCGTCCCCACCGCGCTCACCTCCAGCAGCAGCCGCACCACCTCTGTCTTGCCATAGAGCGCGGCCTCGTGCAGGGCTGTGCCCGTCTTTGTCTGCTTGTTGATCTCGATCCCGGCCTTCAGCAGCTGCCTGGTAGGGAGAGGGAGAGCCATGAACAGCAGGACACAGCATCAGGGCCAGGCTGGGGACAGCGCCTGCACCGCCGGGGCGCTGGGGATGAGGAGCCAGGTTTGGGAGGAGGCAGGACTGGGTCTCCCCAGGCTGGCAGGGGGCTGTTACCTGATGATCTCCTTATGCCCGTTCTTGGCTGCCAAGTGCAGGGGGGTGGTGTAGTTGGGGTCAGTGGCATCCTTGGACTGTCCCTCCAGGAGGGCGACGCACAAGTGGCTGTTCAGCAGCAGCTGGGCCACCTACACAGGCAATAGATGGAACAGTGGGGTGCGGGTACCCCCGCGTGCACCCTCCCAGCATGGCGCTCATCCTTGGGGCCAACCCTCTGCTCCCCTCCATCTGCAGCCCCCGGGCTTGGCTGGCGCTGGCTGGTCCTTGGCACGACCACATTGTCGTGAGGGGCCATAAAAGTCACAGCAGCCAGAAATAGGCTTCCCATAATCGCGCTTTTCAGACCAAGCCCTAAAAAGTTCCGATCTCCCCAAGCCCAGAGCGACATTGAGCGTCTCAGGGCAGCCCAGAGGCACAGAGGAGTTATTTTTGCTGCCCTGTTTATAGCTGCAGACGTTGTAGATACTCCAAAGATGGAAATAGCCCCCACTCCCCTCCCCAGTGGGGTATGGGACAGTCTGGCTGGAGGAGCTCCAGCCCAGCCCAATGGCGTGGTGCTGGCTGGGTTGGGGTCTCCCAGAGCACAGGGTGGCCCTGTCCCCATGAGCCATGCCAGGACCTGGCGCTGGGTGCTCATGGCCTGTGGGGACCAGCCAGCTCAGCCTGAGCTTAAACAGGACCCGGAGCGATCCGGGCTTCTCTCCCAGCCTGGTGCTGCCCCATGTGAGGTCAGGACCAAAACCTCAGGTTGAGGATCCAGCCTTATCCTGGCAGATGCTGCCTGCCGGGAGCTGAGGCTTGTGGCAGAGGGAAAACACAGCCAGACCCAGTGCTTTGCTCCCATAGAGCCAAAGAGCGCCAGGGCTGCCCCCAGAGACGTGCCCAGCGCAGGGCAGAGCCCCCAGCACTCACCTTCAGCCGCCCAAACTCGCAGGCCAGGTCCAGGGGGGTTTTCTTTGCCTTGTTGATGAGGCAGGGGTTGGACTGGTGCTGCAGCAGCATCTCCGACTGCGGGCAGCAACGTGGTACAGGAGCTCAGCATCATCCCACACTATGGGGTTCACCCCATGCATGATGGGGCTCACTCCAGAGGGATGCAGAGGGTGTGTGGGGTGCTGGGCTCTCACTTACCACCTCGTAGTGGCCATACTGTGCTGAGAGGTGCAGCGGGATCTGCCCATCCAGCGAGGCCATGTTGACGGAGGCAGCGGCTCGCAGCAGCGCCCGCACCGGCTCCACGCGCCCCTGCCAGGCTGCGTAGTGCAGGGGCCGCATCCCTGCGGGAAACGGGGCTCAGCAGGGATGGATGCAGCCCTCAGCCCTGCTCGGGGGCTGCTGGGGCCATGGGGCTGTGCCAGCGGGTGGGGGTCACTCCTTACCATTGCTGTCCTTGATGTCGACGGTCGCCTGTGCCTCCAGCAGCAGCGAGATGAGGTCCAGGCTGCCGCCCAGGGCCGCGTGGTGCAGGGCTGAGAACCTGTGACACAAGGCAGGGCTCAGCCCAGCTCCATCCCCACCGCGCTGTCCCCACAGCCCCTGCCTGCAGAGGGACATGGGGCTGGTCACCGGCTCGTCATGGCCCTGATTCCCTGCTCCCAGTGCCTCAGTTTCCCCATGGCAAAGCAGAGATAAATCCCTCTGCACTGCCCATGCCCCAGGGCTCAGCGAGGGATGCAGGGACCTTGCGCACCCCGATACCACAGCAAGGGGGGGTCCCTCAGCCCCCAGACAGGCAGGATGGACAGAGGTGCACCTCCCCTCTCTGCAGCGCAGCCACACTGCTCACAGCACCCAGCAAACACAGCAGCCACTCTGCTCCCTTTCCATGGCTGAGGGATGCCGAGAGCCCACGGCAGTGTGGGAGGCTGCTGGCAATGAAAGAGCCCTGTGTCTTGGGGCTGTGAAAGGGGCCTGGCTGCCCGGGGCTCCCCCTGTGCTGACACGTGAAGGGCCACGGCCAAGCAAAGGGTCCCTGCACCGCTGGGGATTAGCCCATGTGCTGCTCCAAGGGGTGTGTGAGAGCCAGCTTGGGAATCCAATGTGCTCAGCCCTGCGCTGGGGACACAGCTCAGAGACTGTGGCTCTCTCCTCCCGATCTGCGGTTCCAGAGCACCCCCAAATCCCTACGGGTGATGCAGGAGGGATACGAACCAGCAGGGAGGGATGCTCCTTCCTTCAGTGCAGCCACTGTGACCCTGAGCTCTGCCTTGAAGCGAGAATGTGGGAGGTACAAAACACCCCCCAGCCAACCCTGCAGGGATCCCTGGGGCCAGCTCTGCAGCCCACGCTCACCTGCCCCAGCATCTCTAACCCACAAGCAAAGTGCCAACAAGGACACCATCATCCGTGTGGCTCTCCCATGAACAGCTCTCACCTCTCTGCCATCCCCTTCCTGCATCCCATGCGCTGCCCATGCTGTTAATACCCTCTCTGATGGGGAGCCCTCTACCCTTGTTCCCATCAGCAGCCCTGCAGGAGCTGCCCGAGCACGAGCCCTGTGCCCTATCAGAATCAGATCATTGCTTCTATTATTACACTTTTCCCCTATTAAGCTCCATCTGCACACTATTATTTTCAGACAGAGCCATCCTGCACATTCTCAACCCCCCACTGCCCTTTAGGGCTCATCACGGATACCTCCTCCTCCTCCTCCAGAGTCCTCAGACAGAAAACCTGTAGGAATTAGGTACAACAGCACACAGACCGATGCTAACAGCTCCCAGGTCAGAGCTAATCCAGTGAGAACACCACACTGATTTATTTTATGGGCCTTCGTGGTTTCTTTAACTCTCAGTACCCATCTTATTAAGTGCTTGGATTCTGCAAGCGATGAGCTACACAAGTATGCTGTGGTCACTTGGCAACCTCAGCTTGCCTTCCTCTAACCCTTTCCCCCCCATCCCTATGGAATGAAGAGCTTTAGAAAGGATTTTGCAGGACGGATGGAGCGCAGCCCTTAGCCCCAGCAGGCGTTGGGTCTGCCCCTCCAGGGCTTGGCTTGGCTGTGGGATGCTGCTGTGTCCCCCGTGCCTCAGCAGCTTTATGTCCCCCAGAGGTGCAGAACCCAGCGGATATAGGGAAGAACAACACCACCACCCCATGCTGGCAGCAGCAGCACCCTGCCAGAGGAGCACTCACCCATCCGCATCCTGGTAGTTCACATTGAGGCGCTTGGCAGACCCCAGGAGCTCTGCAGAGGGAAGAGGTGAAGGTCAGGGCAGGAGGCAGCCCCCAGCACCCTGTGTGACCCCATCCTGCAGCCGCACCGACCTCCCAGCGCACAGAACAGCGCCTGCCCCATCCCGGCGCCTCTTCCCGCCTCTCACTCCATCTTCACATCCACGAACCCTCAATGGGCTGACCCAGCTCAAGCTCAGACCCCTTCCTCCTTCATCCTTCCTGCTCCACCTCCGTGCACCCCCGGGGATGGGCCGGACCCCGCAGCTCCTGTCACTCCTGCTCTGTGGGACTGTGCTTCCCCCCCTTTTATAGGCAGAAACACCCCAAAACTGCTGAGTGGGGCCATTCTGCTCCCCACTCACTCCCGGTGCCCATCACTGCTGCCAAGGCCGGGCCCACAGAGCACATGGCTGGCATTTTATGGCTGAAGCCTCTGTGAATGTGAGGATTGTGCCACCCCGGGTACCCCTGTGCCCTCCCCATTGGGGACCACTGAGCCGCAGAGGATGCTCACCCCACACAGCCTCACACGCTCCCCCAGTTGCTGCTTCCCACAATTAATTCGAATGAATTCCTTCCTCCCACATGGAGAGGACGTTTTATTCTCCACCAAGGGGTTGAGAACGGATTAACATCCCTGGAATTCATCCGCCAAGTCAAAAGGGAAAGAAAGGGGAAGGTATGCAGGGGGCACGGAATGCCACCGCTCCTCCTCTGCCCCATGGCCGAGCCGGGAAGGATTAAATGCTTTGAAAAGTTCCTTTGCTGTTTCCTACGGAAAATCAAAGCCTGAGAGCCAGGCTTGCAGTGTTCCATCCTCACTAACACACAGCAGGGTCCTGGGGAAGGAGCCCCTTTCCTTGCAGCAGACACAGATCCTCAGGGCTGCAGCTCTCTCTTCTTCTCCTGCTTCATTCCCTTCTCTCTTCCTCCTCTCCCGAGGTCTCTATCCACCTCACATGGCAGACCCCATACGCACCCATACTGTGCTGTATGGCCCCTCTGCTGGAAAGCAGAGCTGAAGAGGGGGCCGGCTCATTCCTCATGCAAATGGTAATTAAAGGAAACCAGGGAATGGTGTGGTCCTTACTGCAATCTGCGCTGTTTTGTAAACAGCCTCATTAGTGCAGAATGGGCTTGGAGTGGCTGCTGGTGAAGGACTTGTGACTCCTCACCACAGCTGAGGGGATCAGGATGGGATCACCCTAATTGCCCCTTCCGGAGTGGCAGCTCCACCAACCCGAAAGCTCTTCCAAAGCCACATCCCATTGTGGGACTGCTCCCATCAGCTGAATGCTGCCTGAGCTGAGAAAGGGGGGTGAGGAGAAAGAGAGGTCCTTACCCACTGCAGAGGGGCAGAGCCTGCATTGTGCTAGGAAGAGAAGGGCTGGATGGATATTCCCACTGGGCACATCCCAAAGAGGCTGAAACATCCCCCCCCCCCCGCCTCTGGTTCTGGAGTTGAGCAATGCTCATTGTTTGAACAGCAAAAGCTCTTCCCAAAATCCCACCCTGAACCACCTCCTGCGATGGCACTGGGGTGGTTGGTGGGGTCCAGTAAGCAGGGCTGGGATGCAGTGGGTGCCCTAGGACACAGCGGGTGTCCCTGTCTGCTCCCCAGCCACAGGAGGCAGCCGTCAGCATCTGCACAGCAGTGTCCATGTCTTTGCTCCTCTCTCCAAGCAGCATTCCTCTGATTAATTCCCTGCTCCGGCTGCCCAGCAAGGTCAGGACATGGGGCAGGACCACGCGGACGGCATGGATGGATGGGAAATCAGCAGGTCCCCAAAACAGAAAGGGCTCATCCCCAGCTACAAACTGGGAAGAAACCCCTGGGAAGGGGAAGAGTTTCCCTGCATCCCTCTTCCTCTTTCCATCCATGTACTCCTTTTGACCAGTTCCCCCATTTTTCTCCCCATTTCTTCAGCCTCTTCTCCTCCTGTTGGTGTCCTGACAGCTCCAGGCTCCATGGCCTTTCTCACCCAGATGTTTTGGGGCTCAGCATTCCCAATCCCACAGCCCTCCCAGGCTGTTTTGGAGATGCACCTCCAGCCGGGACACCCTAGAGCCAGGCTGGGTAAAGGCTGCAGGGTTGAGGCTGATCCAGACCCTTCCCATCCCACCACATCATCATCTCCTTTGTGTTTGCACATGGGCCTGATCCACGAAACCCCATTCCCTGCCGGGATCACATTCACATCCCAGGAAGACAAATACAGGAAAACATGGATTTGGTGCCAAAATGCAGAAAGCCCTTGAAGGGGATAATTCCAGGAGCGTTGGTGCATCCCAAGGGTTAACTCCCGCTGCGGGCTCCCCAGTATGCGCCCTCCAAGGGGTCCCATCGGGCTCCCATCGCGCTCCAATCCCTGCTCCAGCGCCTGCCCAGGCAGGATGAGGCTCGGCAGCGCGGGGCCGGCGCTGAGCGAGGTCTCGAGGGAGGCAAAGAGCTTCTGTGCAGCGCGGGGCTGCCAAGAGCCGGCACAGAGCAGCTTCGGGAGCCGCTCACACGTGTGCAGGGCTGGGAAAGGCAGCGCGGGACCCGCACCCGGGGCCACGGGATCATGGAATAACCGGGCTGGAAAAGCCCTTCCAGCTCCTCCGGTCCAACCGTCCCCAGCGCTGCCAAGGCCACCACTGCCCCATGGCACTGAGGCCTCGGCTCCACGGTGCGTGAGCACTGCAGGGACGGCGCCTCCAGCACTGCCCTGGGCAGTTCCAATGCTGAGCACCCTCTGGGGAAGGAACTGTTCCTCAGCTCCATCCAACCCTGCCCTGGTGCAGCTGAGGCCGTTTCCTCTTGTCCCAACCCTCGTTCCTTGGGAGCAGAGCTCAGCCCCCTCCTGGCTCCATCCTCCTCTCAGGCAGTTGCAGGGAGCCATAAGGTCCCCCCTGAGCCTTCTCTTCTCCATCTGAACCCCCCCGGTCCCTCGGCCGTTCCCCATCACACTGTGCTCCAGGCCCTGCACAGCTCCATTCCCTTCTCTGGCCCCACTCCAGCACCTCAATGTCCCTCTCGCAGTGAGGGACCCAGAGCTGAACCAGGGCAACCCCTGGCTGTGACCCGGGGACAGCGCCAGCCCGAGGCCCTTCGGATCCTCACTGCTGGAGGAAAGGGGACGGCGCAGCCCCGCATGGCACATCCCCAACCAGCCCCTGTGCCTCAGTTTCCCCATGGGTCCCGGCTGCACCCCCGTTGAGCTGCCCACTGGGCTGAGCTCATCATGGGATGCAGGGGGCATCCGTGGAGCCGCCGGCCAGGGCAGGCTCCTCACCCGTGCCGCTGGCGCCCGGCCCGGCACCAACCTCTATTTACCCCCCCGGGGGCTCGTCCGGCGCCGGCTCTGCCGGCTTCATGGAGCCAGGCGTGCCCCTGCCCGGCCCGGCCAGCACCCGGTGCCAGCACAGCGGGTACGGCATCGGCATCAGCCCCGCTCCTCACCGCACAGCTCAGCCCTGAGGTGCTGGAAACGGACACGATCCCTCCGCAGAGCTGAGCCAGGAAGGAGCCACACGCGCGCGCCTGGATTTGGCTGGGGAAGGGAATGCCCAAGTATCCTGTGTCCCCCCCAAAAGCGCCCCTTGGAGACTCCTCCCTGGGTCCCACAGGGAGAGTCAGACTCCAGAAAGCGCCGCTTTAGCTGTGACACCCCCCCCGTTTTGTCCAAACAGTGTGGTCTGAGCTCTTCTGCTGCAAGCCTTTGTGGAGAACACAGATTGATAACTGGAGACACCTCCTTCCCACTCCCACCTTTGTGCTTTCTGCCACAGACCCTCATCCCTTCCCCTTGTCTTCCTATGGCATCCCTACAAGTATCCCCATGCCTTGAGCCTCCCCACACTGCGGGTCTGAGCATCCCTGCATCACGAGCATCCCTCAATACCCAGCCTGAGTGTCCCTGCACCATGAGCATCCCTGCGCTACCATCTATTGCTACCCTGCATGCAGGGATGCTCTGTCTGGGCACTGCAGGAACAGCATCCTTCTGCTCTGTGTGGTGGGAGAAGGCCCATGTGCTCTGGACACACCAAATGCCTTCTTAGACAAACAAAAGCCATGCAGGGACTCTCACCACTACACCAATAACCCAGCTGCAGGAGCTCATGAGCTGTGATCCTGCACAGCACCAGCCATCTCCGATGGTGCTGGCAGCCTCCTGGGGCTGGAGGTGGCAGCTTTACGTGCCCTGCCCTGCCTGGCCTGGGCGGCCCTGCCTCACACACAGTGGGCTCATGCCGGGGCTCTAGAGACACTTGATGTCTTACCCAAAATTGAGACCCAAAGAGGTGACGTCTTCTGCAGGAATGTCCCTTCCTGTCGCCCCTGCATCCACAGGCACGTCCACTGCGGCCACCCACACCCGGCTCCTCCTGGAAAACCGGCTGCTTCGGTTGCAGTTTCCCAATAGGCTCGGAGGAGATTCACACGCTGTGATAGGGACGGAGCTCAGCCACAGCGGTGTGAAGAAACCCAACCAAAGTTGCCTGGCAAGCTTAGGATGGAGGCTGGGGGAGAGCCAAGAGCTTCTGACCCTACCACAGCCACCAGCCCAGCGCTGTGCCCAGCTCCACAGGCACGCAGGGCTCCCCTGCTGCCCCTGTGATTACGGGTGCTGCTGTCCAGATACCTGGAGGAGCCCCCATCCCTGCATCCAGATGCCCAGCTGCCACGGGTGCTTTCCTGCCTGCAAATGGCCTGTCCCGGGGTTCGATGCTTCACAGCACCCCTGTGAATGGGCTCCCCACCAACGCTGACAAACAGGTCCTCCACCAAGCCAGGCACTGTGGGGTGGGTCCAACTGGGGCAAAGCCACTGGGTTAACTGGCAGGAACAGGGAGGCTGCAATCAGGGAGGCAGATCCCATCAACACAGGGCAAACGGCAGCCACTGTTGGGCACGACGTGCTGAAGAACTCTTCACCTTTCCCTACACCATTTTGGCAACTGCTTTAGGATAACTGGCACCTTCACCCCTTGAGGAACCTTCCAAACCCAGGTGAGACACACTGCGACCTGGCCAGAGCCCTGCCTGCTTTGACGCTGCATGATAGCTACTGCACGCAAGCACCACTCCCAATTCTGGGAGCCTGGATCCAGCTGGAATAACCCCATCAGGAGCTGAACTCCTGGCAGTTCCTCACAGCATCCCTGCACTGTGAGCATCCCCACTCCAAAACACACACTGCTTGTCTCTGACCTCAACAGCCTCCACCATTAACCCTTGCCTTGAGCCCCATATGTTAGGGCTTACAGCCATGCAGAGCCCAAGTTGCTCCTGCCACCAAGTTGTCTCTGTTGACAGCATGTCTGAGCCTCCTCTGGCAGCTCTGCTTCCCTCCTCAGCTGTGCTTTCTCCTTCTGTAAGCTTCCCTATCCTGTAAAGTGTTCAGATACGATGGATGAAGGTGAAGACAAGGGATGGCAAAGGACAGGAGGTATTTGAGAGGTCCAAGGCATCTTCCTCCCTGAGCTAGAGACCCATGGCAAAGGGGGCATGGCAGCAGGACCATGGAGTCATCTGGGAGCCTTTTTCCTTCTCTGGGAAAGGCTGGGAGCCTTTTTCCCAGGGAAAATCCAACAATTAAGGTTCTTAGAGGCTGGCAGCAGGAAGGGCAGCATCCCTGCACAGCACTGACATGGAGCACTCAGCCCCAGCCCAGCCGCACCGGGACCCCCGGACGGACCCCCAATTTCCCCCCACTGCTTCCATCCCAAGAAAAGCAGGAAAAAACAGGCAGCTTGCTCAAAGGGAAGGCTCCCAGAACAATGAAAGGAAAACAGAGTCGGAAACCCCATCCCCATCCACGCAGCTGGGAAGAAGGTGCAGCTCTTGCCTCTCACCCCCAAGGTTTGACAGCCACGTGGAGGAGGCCAATGCTAAGGAGAGGAAACAGCATCCTGAGAGTTCTTTGGGGCTGGATTCATCCCTTGCAAATCCAAACACATGCTCCTGCTTTGAGACCCCCAGAAGCTCATGGTGTGATGAATGGTGCTCACCCCCCTTCTCCCCAGTAATGAGGGGGTTCACACTCCTTGTACCCCAGCCCGGCTCCCCTGGCAAGGGGCAGCAGTAACACCCCTTCCCCATGGAAATGCATCCCCCGGCCCCAGCCAGGGTGGGAACAGCTGGGAAAGGCTTCGGGTGTGTGGAGCCGGGCGGCTCCTTCATTGATGCGAAGGCTCCTTTCCCAGCTGGCTGGGGAAACGCGTTACCGGGAGGTGAAGTCACCGTCCCTGCTGGGACCTGGCTATTCCGCTCTCCAGGATATGAACTCAGAGGAGCTGTATTTGCCCAGGGAAGAGGTGGAGCCTTTTCCATTTCCCCCATCCTTCCGAAAGGACAGGACGCCTCCCGAGCGGGAAGAGATGGGGCGATAGCAGCGGGGGCCAGCGGCCAAGTGTGAGTTCTGCACCTACAGTGCATCACTGGGTACACCATGGGCCCGGAGCCACCCATGGGCTGCAGGACACGGTGACCAGCAGAGCAGTTTGCCCAGCATTAACACATGTCAGTTCAGGTTCAACTGGTTCCATACCGGTTCCAACTGGGAGCCAGGAAAGGGGCTGCAGGGCTCCAGTGCTCCCCAGGTACCCAGGCCAAGGGGTTCTGCACCTACAGACCCCCTCAGCATCCTCACTGATGTGATGTCAAGCCAACAGTGCATTAATATAATCCTTGGAGGATGCGCAACAGAGGGATGAGGGCAGAAATAACACAAAAGGGACTTAGAGAGATTAGGAGAACAAACCCAGGCAGACTCAACCTGGGAAAACTGAGACTGCAGCATCTGGGGAAAAATAATCCAACCGGCACATGGTCAATGGGAGGAAGAAAGAGGGGAAGCAGGATGCAGGAGGATGGTGAGAGCAGCGTGAGTGCGGGCAGAGGGAGAAGCCAGCCAGGAAACAGCCCCGTCCAGGGGGGATGCTGCTTCCTGGGGTACCATCTTCCATCGCACACCCAGGGCTATGGACATGATATGGGCTCACAGGGGACATGAGAGGCAGCAGAAGCCAGCAGTTAAGGGCTTGCCTCGCACGGGAAGATTAGGGCAGGTCAGTGAGTCTGGATTTGCTGAGCAACAGTTAATTAGGGAGGGCGGGCAGGGACGCAGCAACCCACCTACACCTGCAGGGTTGGACGCTCAGGAGCAGCACGTAGCTATTTATTTGATGGCTCTAACGAGGCCCAGATAAAAACTAGAGCAGCCAAGAGCAGCCAGCAAAACCCTGCGAGCCCAAGGGAGTGAAATGAGTATCCAGCCCTCTGCTGTAGTTTGGGGGGCTGCAGCAAACCATGCAGCTTCCAGGGGCAGTGTGGGGTAAGTGATGCCGCAGAACAGGGCTGCTACAAACCCACGGCAGTCTGTCCCCATCAGCGCCAGCCTGGCGCAGGGCACCCAGGAGCTGCTCCAGCCGGTATGGCCGGTGCTCAAAGCACACAGGGATGTGGCGGCGGCTGGAAATCCTGCCCCATCCTCCCCGTTTGGCCCCGGGGAAGCTGCTGCCGTGTACCTGGAGCTGCCGGGGCGGACGGAGCGGCTGTCCCCACCCTGGCTGCTCTAATCTGGGCACGGCACACACAGGATGGGAGGGGAGGCACCGGGAGGTCACCCAGCAGGTCGACGGTTCAAGTGCTGTCGCTTCTTCCCGAGCAGCCGGGAACTGAACCTTCCCAAAGCCCCCCCATCAGCAGCCCATGGGCAATGAGCAGCCGAGGGCGAGCCTCAGACCTGCTGCTGGTGGTTAAAAATACCTTGCGGATGCCTTTCCTCCACTGTGACCCTGCAGCCGGTGCTGCTGCCAGCACAGGGACAGGACAGCGGGGTCCCCTGGGGGACACACACAGCCCCATCTGTGCAGGGACGGGGCAGACGCTGCCTGGGGACTCGGTTTTCCTCCCTAGGAACCAGGGGTTTCCGCTCCCGCGGGGCTGCTGCTGCTACGCTCTATTGCTAAACCCAAGCGAGAGGCTCTTTGCTTCCTACGGCTTCCAGCAAATGATGCGCGGATCTATCCAGATCCATCCGAACTGCAGTGTGGATGCAAGCTGCTCCAGCAAACTGGTTCCGTCCCACCAGGACAGAGACAAAACGTGGCATCTGGCTCCTGCTGGTCCCAAGGGATGCTGGATGGGGACTGCTCCCACAGATGCTGCGGCACTGCAGCCATTCATAGCATCTGCATTGGGAAAGATCAAGAGGATCTCACCCAGCAAGGGCTGCTCAGTGCTCCCGAGCTACAGGGGATGAGAAGGATCCCTCTCCACATCTCTTGGTGATGGCAAAGGTATAGAGGGCATCCATCCCCTTCACAAAGCAAGTGGGAACTGCCAGGCTGCTCCACGCTGCTGTCAGTGGGAAAGGGAGAGGGATGAGTCCATCCCCAGCGGACATGGGCCAAGCTCCCTCCAGCCCGAGAAAGACAAACCAGCCTCTGCTCTTGGCTCTGTCACAACACTCTGCACCACATTGTGTGTCCCCATGTGGAAGCAGCAATCTTCCCACATGCACTTAGCAGCTGGTGATGCCGCATGTCCTTGGGAGCAGCATCTTCCCATCCCCACGGTAGAAGCAGGAGCCCACACCAGGACCTTGTGCCCATCCTGCTGTCCCTGTGGGGGCCTCAGTGGCTGTTGAGCTATTCCTGGAGCCGCGGTCCTGCCCCTGTCCCCTTGTCCCAGCTGCTCCAGGGCCGGCAGTGGGTTCCTCCCATCACCCAGCCCGGATGCCGGAGCCCGCCAGCAGCTGCTTGGGGACCAGCTGGGGACAAGGACAACGCAGAGCAGCTCTGTCCCCGGCACGTACCACGGGTGGCACAAGGGCTGATTTACAGCAAGGTCAAACGCATCGCAGCGGATAAGGAGGGGGCTGGATCTGAGGATCCCCAGTCCATGGGCTTCCCATGCAGGGACAGGGAGGGTGGTTTGGGGCAGCATCAACACCTCCAAATCCCTACGGAACAGACCCACCTTACCACAGAGGGTAAACTGAGGCAGGGGCAGCACCCCTGGCCCCTCATCAAACCAAGGTCATACCCAGCTTCCTGCAAGGACCCCTCCATTAGGTTATCCCCCTCCTTCCACCCCAGCCCCTGCCTCGGCGCTCCCCGCATCCCGGCCGGGCCGCGGGCGGTGGGACACAAGCCAAGGCCTGCCCGCTGCCTGGACCCCTGCCGGGAACCTGATCTGTTTACGCCTCTCCAGCACGACGGGTGCGTGTCAGGAACGGCCCCGGCAAGCCCGGCTTGGCGCGGAGGCAGGACGTGGGAGCCGAGCACAGAACACCCCCCCCCCGATGCCCTGCAGCATCCCGGGTGGTGGTGAGGATGAGAGGGTGCACAGGGGGAAGAGGGGTCCCCCCCGCCTCCCTTGGTTCCTTATCATAGGCAAAGGCACCCTTCTTGCACCGTGCCACCCCTGTGCCCTCTACCCCAGCCAGGGAATCACGGTGGGCTGCCCCATCCCCAAACCTTGCCAGCAAACAGCTTTCCAAGCTGTGCCAGTGCTGCTAGGAAGCCCCTAGGAGAGTGAACCGGCCCTTCCTGGCCAACGACGTGCGGGATTTGCAAGCACATGGCTGGGCAAACGCTGGGGCTGATGGGCACACGCTGATCCCCATCCCAGTGCCTGGGTTGATCCTCGGTGGGGCACCCACCTGCACTGCTCCTGGGAGGTGTTTATCCAGGTATTCGGAGCAGGATGTATGGGACAGAGCAGAGGCATCACTCCAGGGGCTCAGAGCTGGACTCATCACGCCTCCACACCAGGCTTGGGGTGGAAGTAATAGAGCAGTAGCTCCAGGATGTCCATACGCAGCCTGGCACATGCAGCTATCAGTAGGATAATCAGTAGGACAGATGCTCTGACACAGGGAGCTGCCTGTGCCCAGCACCACCAAGGAGGATGCAGATCAGGATCAGAGGCAGCTCCTCTGTCTGTGCAGCACCCTCTTCCCATGCAAGGAGGAGTGTTTCCCTTCTTTTTGACCCAGGATTAGTGGGTGCTCATTCAGGGAAGCCAGGAGGGCTCATGCAACCTGTGCCAGCCCACCAAAACCAAACCAGAAGTGTTTCAGGCTGACCAGAGCATCCCAGGCTGCAGCCCAATACAATCCCCACTGCCATGGCTGTGCTGGCCCTCATGCAGCTGGCTGGGCTCACCATGCACCCACATACCCCATGTATCAATGATTAGCCACCGGGGAGGATCAGAGCCCTTTCAGAGCCTGCTGAGACAAGGAGGGGAGATAGCAAGGTCTCCAAGAGGCCACCACGCTGTGGGCTGGGTGTCCTGCCCAGGGAGAAAGGACACCAATGGATGGGGAAGTTCCATGCGGCCCCCAATCCACCGTCTCCCTACTGCTGTTCGCACCCAATTCGTCTCCAGCTGGAAAACCCCCTTCAGGCTCATCCACACCCATCCTGGCACAGAAACAAGGGGATGCCTCAAAGATGGGCTGCTTGAGGTGGGGGAGCGAGGGCTGAGCACCAGCCAGACCCTGGCACCGAGGATGCGAGGGAGCAAGAGTAAAGCCAACGGCAGAGCCCGAGCCAGCACTGCCATTGGGATACATCCGTGCCAGGCACGCCAGCACCCGCGCCATGCTCCCCTGCTCCTTCCCAAGCAGACATCCTTACACAACACGCCTGCCCGTGGCTGTGTTACGAAATCCCGGGAGTTTTCACCCCTCACGGCACAGCCGCCCCCCGGGTCCCTGACACCGGCCCTGCTTCCTGGGATAGCATCCATGGGATGCTGGGACGAGGGTTCGGGCTCGGCAGCAGCGCCAGCGGCTGTGTGCCCTGTGCACAGCCTTGGCTGGGTCCCATGCGGAGTGCAGCGCTGGCACGGCTTGGCGGAAGCACTACCGGACGTGTTGCACCAGGCCTGGGATGCTGCAGGAGCCACATACCTGCTGCACACACAGGTTTTCCCTGCTTCCTTATCTCCCCGTGCTCCATCCCAGCTCCAGCCTTTCTCCCTGGGGTTGCACACATACCCCAGGCACAGGCTGCCACAGCCCCGGGGCATCCCATAGGAACAAGGGATGGGGGAAGATGTCCAGCCCCTCCCTGATCATCCCGGCAGAGCCATTTCCAAGCAGTTTGGGCATCTCCAGACAGGTCTGTGACTCACCAGGACACCTCGGCACTGCCCGGGTGATGTTGCAGCCTCGAGGTTCAAGCAGGTCTCACCCTCTCCATCCTAGGTATGGCGAAGCCAAGAATGGGATTTGGGATGCATGGGATGATTTGGGATGGACGGGATGAACTGGAATACTCACAGCTTCTCCCCTCCCCCTCTTTGCTTGCTAGAACTGCCAGAAAAAAAGGTGGTTTATTGTTATTTAGTTTCTGCCCCTTTCATACTCCTTTGCTGGAGTTTTTGCCAGCGGCGGCCCCGGCTCTGGCGTGGATCCAGGCCAGAGAGGAGCTTTTAAAAACAAAACAGGGCGCGTGCATGCACACACACACGCACGGCATCCAGCCCCTCTTTTAACTCTTGATGGGGTGATGTTGTGTGGGAGCACGCTCCCGACCGCCTGGAAACCATCTTCCACACAAGGGATGCTGTAAATCACTGCTGGGATCTGATCATTCACTCTCCCCTTCCCCAAAACACCTTCTTGCAGCATCTCCTGATGGAGAGGTGTCAGGAGTGACATCGCCATGGACCGCAGGGACAATGCCGCATCCCCTTTCTAGGTTGCAGCCAAGATACTCTGACCCAGCAGCCCTGAGCAGGGAGCGCACAATGATGTTTTCACCTAAAAGCAGCTCTGCTCCCACATGGTATAAAATGGGAGTGACAATGGCATGCACACAGTGCCACCAAACCCATGGGGCCTTGTTGTATGGGTTGCTGCCATCCAGAAAGTCTTTATGCACCAGGTCCAGCCCCACGATCCCAGCCCAAGGACAGGACGCCCGTGCCGGCTGCGTCCTTGCTTTATCACATCCCACTCTGCCTGGGTGCAGCCCTGGGGAGCACCGTCCCCATTACAATGCCCATGTGCTGCTGGCAGCCTGGCACACAGCGTTCCATGGCTCAGGTCTGCCCTCCCTGTCTGCCTTTGAGCTGCTGCCATCCAAACCATCCCGTGTTTCTGGGTCAGACAGCCAAAACAGCCTCTGAAGCCCTTGGAAAGAGCCCCCTCATCTGAGATGAGTCACTGGGAAGTGCCCAAAGGATGGAAATCCCCCTCCTGTCCCAAACCTCAGCCTCCTGCCTGTGACACCGGAGATGGCCACCAGCCCAGTTCTATCCATGGCCCTGAGAGACTGGCAAGCCCCTGGGATACCCCCAGTGCTGCCCAGCCATCCCCAAGCGAAGGAACCATGGCCCGAAGCAGCCTTGAAAGACCCCCACTCATCTCCTTCCCCAGAATTAGCCCTTTTCCCCACCCCATTCTTCTCCCCAGGCAGGGAAAACGGTCTTCAAAGGCTGGGGACACGAATACAGACCTGGGACAGGGTGAGATGTGGCCCTGTGCACACAGGGAGATGGGGTGCAGAGCGGCATGCGGCTGGGTGCCTCAAGGATGCAATACCCAGCACGCCTCCATCTCCCTGTGCCACGTTGTCTGCTCCTGCCTTATCTCCCGCACTTTCCCTGGCTCCGGGCACACGGGCAGCAGCAGGGCCCCTTTCCAAACACGACACCCGTTAGAAACCAGCTTTGAAAAGCAATCACTCCTTTCACTGCCTATGGGGGACTCTACTTTCCTGGGGAGAGAGGCGCAAAACAAAGGGCAAACCCCACCCCATGCGCTGCAACAACTGGGATGCAGATGGGAAAACGCACCAGGCTATTACAGAACCAGAACCACGGGGGG
>JANRGW010039997.1:0-22447 GCA_024733675.1 Psilopsiagon aymara
CTTTTTTTTCCCCCCCCCCCCCCCCCCCCCCCCCCCCCCCTAAAGCATTTGACAGCCATGCCTAATAATTCTTTCTGGTGTGGTTTTTCTTTTTCTTGATGTCTTTATGTGAATATGAAGCCAGAGTGAAAGGCTTTGGGTGACCCCCGTGAGAGAGAAAAAGTATGAACTACAGAGAAAAAGAGTGAGATATAGACTCCCTGCCGAGACATAGGCATCTTCTCTGGCAGCTCACAACTTGGCTTCAGAGGGCCTTTGTGAAGGAAAAAGGACTCTTCTTCACTCAGGCTGTGACAATAGGTGTTTTGTCAGAGAGGGACAGGATAAAAAGCAGGGGGTGGGAGGCGAGATCATCATCGCAAGGGGCTAGCCTTTGGGGCCTGCAGATGTTGGAAGGAGGATGATTTATTGCTCCAGTGTCCTCAGTGGCATTTGGCTACCTTCCCAGAGGCCGGCATTGGTGGCCGGGCGGGAGGAGGGAACGCGGCACAACGGGAATCTCCGTACCTTCTACAGGCAAAGCCATGGGGTGCAGGGGGACCCAGGGATGGCTGTGGAGGGAGGGATCGCACCGGGATCAGTTCTGAACCACATGAATGCGAGGAAAAAGTAGTTTTAATTCCTCAGGCCAGGCAGAAAAAGAGAGGCAGTGGTTACCCATGAACTACAGCACTGACAGTCAATAACAGGGCGACTTGGTGCTTGGAAGAGTCAGACCCAGTTAAATCATCATCCAAAAACACAACTGAGAACCCCAGGGGTGGCTTTGTGGGTGTCAATGCAGAGGAGGTTTTCCTTTCCATAGCTCCTACTACCAACTGGCACAACTCAGGTGATTTCTGCATGGCCATACCCTTGCCCGTTCATTAGCAAAAGACTGATGCCCCATCCCTGGCAGTGTTCAAGGCCAGGCTGGACAGAGCTTGGAGCAACCTGCTCTAGCAGAAGGTGTCCCTGCCCATGGCAACCCAAACCAGTCTGGGATTCTATGAGTGAGAAGATCCAAAGTGCAAAGCCTTCTACTGTGGGATGAGCAGGCTCCACAGGACTGATCCCAAAAAACGTGGAGCGTGAATGGGAGGGATCTGAGCCCCATTTCTTGCTCAGAAACTGCAGAAAGCCTTCGAAGCTGTGAAGGAAGATTTATGTAAATCAGCTGAGGAAAGGAACTGATACTTTGGATGTCTCCCCATAGCCCCCAGAAAATCTCAGAACCTTCTGAAGTCTGCCCATTGCTCCATATATCCAGTGCATTGAAAAGTACCCCGGATCACCGAGCCAGGAAGTTCTGGAGCTTTTCCAAGAAAAAGGAATCACAGCCTAGCAAGAAATACGCACCAAGACAGAACATCGCCAGCAGTTTGATTTAGCACTTTTGCTCCAGCTCCTTTCCTCTTTTAACATACAGGTTTCCACCACGCTTTCTATATAAATACTGCATCCTATGGCTGACAGCCTCCGTTAGTAGATTTATCCATTAGTGGACTTACCAAAAACATCTTCTGTTGAAACAAGGGCACAGGCTTCACCTCGGCAAAAGGCAAATCCGGAGCCAGCATTTAAAGACAAACCCAGTAAACCAAGGACAAGATGGATGCAAAGGAAAACCTTCAGAGCCGCTTTGTAAGGGAAGAGCTCAGTGGGGAAACTGAAAATCCTGGAATACAAAATGCAGGAGTGGGAAGTGAAAGAAAACACAAAGTTCCCGAGATGAGAGCCACCGGGACAGTGCTCAACACAACCCCACCACTGTGGAGCTCATCAGTTTCAACTGCCAAGACCCAGCAGCACCTGCGAGGAAGGAGATCTCAAAATGCTTTACCAAGACCCAGACACCCTTCCCTGCATCTGCATAGCACTGCTGGATCCATTTACAGGAGGAAGTGAAGCATTCAGAGAGTAAGTGACATGTCCAAGGTCACACACGGAGTCAACTGCAGAGTCAACACATGAGTAACTAGATCTTTGCTTAAAATCCCTTGGCTTTGACTGCTAGACAATGGCTCCCCCTCCCACGTAATCAACCAGTTCTGGAGAGGCAGAAATGCAGAGTTGCAGGACTAAATACATTCACTTGAGAATAAAAGACGTTGAGATGACTGTCTATAAATTATATGACATTATCCAGACCTCGCTGGGTTGGAAGTCAAGGAGAAATCTGATGAATTACAAGCAAGACACAAACGCTACAAGAGAAGCTTTGCTTTGACTATTGCTCTTAGTCTCTGAAATAAGGAAGAACTGTAGAGATACCCCAACGGAACCACAGTCCCCCCAGAGCTGAGCTTTCCAAACCCTCTCAACTTATCATTCTGATGCTTGATTATTTATCACTATTGGCAGTTAATATCCTGCTTCTCGTCTTGCTGCAAACTGAGGTTTCGTGATGTGCAGTGAGTCTCAGCAAACAAGTTATCTAAAAGGCAAAAGAAACATCACCAGGACCTTCACAGAGCGTTGGGTCCCAAATGTCCCACCTTTTCTGACGGAATTATTTATGCTGCTCTACAGATAGGCCCATCTATGAGCTGTAATCAGAATAACCAAGCTGCCTTTTTCACTTCCATTTTTGAGCCTGGGCTTGTGCAAGTTCACCTACACAGTCTCAGGCATACATCCGAGAGCGGCAAGTCCCGTGCACTGCGTGGTGTTTTGCTCCATGGCTCCTGAAGCACGTCATGGTACCAGAAGTAGAATAGATGTCAAACGAGGCTGGAAGGGAACCCGCTGGTAAAAGCTGGCTTTGTCTATTTATTATTTGTCTTTACCAGGCAGCGTTTGGACTACAGGCATGGATAATGCTGCATCTTTAATGCTCGGCAACAAATTGCCACATCAGCACTAAATACCTCCACTTAATTTTTCATTTGGATACGATGAAACATTTTTTCCCATGGAAGGAAAAGTCTGGTCTTTGTGAGCGTGGCACTGCCAGCCCAAGTTACAGTAAAGGTTAATCACAAACAAGAGACAAGTAAAGTAGACAAAGAGCATCATACACTTCACTTTTCAATGGATGTTTTCATAAATGTATGAATAATTTAAATTATCATTGCCGAGTATTTATTCGAGTGTTTCAGGGGAAAAAAATGCCTCCTCTTTTTTTTTTCCCCCCCTCCTTGATTCTTTTCATTTCTGTCTCATCTCTTTTATGTGCTGCATCGGCTGTTTTCTTGCCATCTGAATCAGTTTTTTGGAACAATGGGATGTATGAGGGCTGAGGGGGCAGTTGAAGAATACAGCCCTTGTTGTACACTCTGTGACTTGACATTGATTAATGAGGGTGAGGACATGGGCAGAATTTGATAGAGAGAGAAGGGGAAATAAGAGGACCTGAGGGCACCAGAAGGAGGAGGGCAAAGAGATGACAGAGGGAAGACGAGAATGGTGCCAGTGACTCTGCGCAGCGCGTGGAAACAGCGGGATGCGGAAGTCGCATCACTCAAGGCCATCAACCACCAGAGGTCTGAAATAGCCAGAGAGACTTCTTGTACCATGAGAAACACCCAACAGTGACAGTGGGGCACATCAGATGAGATCACACCTCTCTCTAGGCTTATCCTGCACGTGAAGGCCTGTTCTCTCTATAGAACCTGTTCTTTGTGTGAGTATTTCCCCCAAATCATCATCAGAGAAAGCTTTGTTGCTTCCTCTCTTCTTCCACACACACCTTGGCCTCCAGCCTGCTGTTTTGCTTTCAAACCCTGAACACAACAATGCTTACAGCCTTTCTGCAGGAGGTTTACACACTGTGCTCAAAGAGAATGCTCAGATCAAGGCTTTCTGGACATTAGGAGAAGGTGGTACTGCTTTGGAGAGAGAATAGCTTCCCAAAGCCCATCATTTCAATAGGAATTGACCCTGCATACATCATTTTGCCATAAAAGCGTGCCCCATCCCTGGCAGTGTTCAAGGCCAGGTTGGACAGGGCTTGGAGCAAGCTGCTCCAGTGGAAGGTGTCCCTGCCCTCACCCCAAGAACAACAGGAAAACACCACCCGTGGCAGCAGTTCCCTCCCGGTTGTTGGGCGCACACAACCTGTTGGAGCACCAGTGATTTGTGTGCGCAAAGGCAAAAGCAGCCTCCTCACCCTGCACATCTGCCTGAGCACAACCTCTTCCATGTTTTTCACTGTGGCAGAGTCCTCCAGCCTTTCCCTTTCTCCCTCCTCTCTGCATCCAAGACAAGCAGCCTAGTGATCACCTGCAATGGCAGCCACAGAGGGTGACCTGAGCCCTAGAGCTATGGCTGGAACAAATGAGAGAGCTTAACTAGAGCAAGACTGGCATAAAAAGGAAAGAGAAAAAAAGAGAGGAACAAAGATTCCGTCCAATTTGCTCTTTTCGGCATTGTAAAAACTGGCCTGTTTCCCAGTATATCACTCTGCCATTGAATAAGGTCAATTGCAGAGCAGTTCTTCAGTCATCCTGATGGGTTTTCATGAGAAAGTGAATGGAGTGCAAATTAGCCAAAGTCGTCACAAGCTTTTTTACTGTCACTCTAAGCCTGACAGTCCAAAGGAAAATGAGGATTAATAAATCTAACGAACTTTCTCCATTATCCAGGCCAGGTTAGGAAACTATTTATTGTCTCTCTTTTTCTGTGTTTCATCCATTTTGCCTACTGTGGTGAAGCATTTCAAGAAGAAAGAAACAACAGACGCACGCACACACACGCTTGCACGCACACACGGAGCTTAACCTCTCCTCTGTGCCAGACAGAGCACGGACACACCAGAGAAGAAAGGCACTGGCATCCTGCGAGCAAAGCAAGAGCTTAAAGTGATTCTACCTTGTACATACCATGGAGGGCTACATGGATCCTTGCAGCTGCTGATTTCCATTAACTAATACGTGTTCAATGTGCTAACCATACAGATTTTATGGGAGAAGGCATAATGACTGCTAGCAACTCCTAAAAATTACCTCTTTTTTTCAGAGGAAAAGATTGGTTTGAAGTTTAGGGGGAATATGTTTAATGATTGTATCCACATGTGTGAAGTACATTCTAGTGTGGTTTCAAAATGATGATTTCTTTAATAGAGTAAGGCACCGCAGTAGCCCCTGGCCCAGAATGCAAATCTTTCCTAATTTATTAACATCATTTGTATTTGGGTAGCTTTTGGAACACTGGTTTAACTAAGAGAGAATTGCCTGAACCATTCTCAGTAACAGGAGCTCACAGCAAGCCTATCACCAAAGTGATGCAAAGGACCTTCAGCATTTTTGATTGGGAGGTTTAAATACGTGCGTGTGTCTATATGGATGTATGCAAGTCCAGCATGATGAAAACCTGCCCAACTTCAAGCTGGACAAAACGTTATCCCATGTAATTTCTAATACATTGCTATTAGTACCATAGTTTTCATTGAACCATCTCAGAGTCCTTCAAAGCTTTCCCAAATCAGGCCTCGCACTGTCTGAAAATAGATGTACGTGTTTTCAGCATCCAAACCTTAAGCACTTTCACATCTGCAGTAAAACAGGTGGGGAAAGGAGACAAAGAAATCAGTCCCTTGCTGATGTCCCTGGCAATAAAAGCCTGGGACAAGGGGCACAGATTTCAGGTCACCAGCTCCGTCTGTAACCTTAGCAAAAAGTGATCAAACTCCTGATTCCTGAGGACTAGAAATGCACTCATGGTGGATGCAAGCAAAACTGGGCACCAGGATCCTAAGAAAAGCCCCCCTCACATTATAATTAAGGACAAAGATGATGAGATTGAACAGACACAAAACCCCAACAACTCTTTCAGATTAAATGCTGAACATCAATGCTAGTTACAGCCTAAAATGATGTGATTTGTCATCTTCCTTCTGGAAACCATGACAGCTCACTGCAAATCTTGCTCCTTGCCTTTGAGGGCAAGCGTATTCCTCTCCCATCATAACCTGTCAAACTTCTTCCATTAATAAGATGGGAAAAGGTCAAAGAGGAAAACACAATATTCCATTCCGGAAGCCACTAAAACAATATTTGCTTTAATTTCTTCCATATTGCTTTGGGATAATCAAAATTGCACCAAAGAAATTATTAAGTACGTAACTGGACACAGTCGTGGCTGCAGAGGGGAACAGAGCAGTTTAAAGTCAAGCCAAAGAGTCTGTTTTAACACTTTGTTTGTACCTTTCATGTGGAGACACTTCTCAGAATGAATTCCCCCTAAGGAAGCTCATGCCATGGTCTGAGTAACCAAAGAAAAATTGTTTAGCATTCAAAGCAATCTGGGGTTTGTTGAGATTTCCCTTCTGCTTTTACAGTCACTTGTCATTCCATTTAATAAGAGAGAAAACTTTCCTGACCACCTAAATTATGCCATTCAAGATATTAAGGAAAACACACATACCCCAAAGTAAAGGTAAAATTATGCTGCAATCATCAAATCAGCCTCCTCTTCTTTATCCCATCTGTATATTCTCCTCGTAAATGCTCAACAATTGGTTAGAAAGCAACACGAGCAGCACAGTCCTACCTGCTCACCACTTCAATCGCTGGCATTTTAATCTCATCAAAGCAGCAGAGTTTTTCTTCCTGCTGTTTTGATTTTGCTGTCTCTCCGTCTTGTCACATTCACTCGTTTTGAATAAGTGCAGAACTTGCATTTACAGAATTTGCAATCTGCAAGATTGTTTAAGTGATTTATCAAATACTTTGATTGAACACTTATTGCTCTTCCAGTTCTGAATCTCATTTAAATTGACTGGGCTTGACATAAGCCTTTAGAGTGAGCACAGAAACAAGTCTGGGCTGTGGCACGGGGGGAATAATGTTCCACCTTCAGCCACAGCACTTCTGCAGTTGCACACTGATAAAAATCAGCCTTAAGCAGCACCTCCTGTCTGATAAAACCAGAATACCAATGGTTTGATCTTACTAATGATCCAACACAATGTCTCTGCAGGTTGGTATGTCATACACAGTGTCAGTATCACCCAGGCTTCTGAAACAGAAACTCAGTATTATCTGTCCAGGGAGCTAAATTCTCCATCACTCTGGTGTGCTCTGCACAGCCACAATGACCACATTACTTAAGTTACCATCACTTTGCACTCACAGACAACATCCAGACCTCATTAATGCAGATCTCGAGAGAGCTTTGAAACACTTGCAAAGTTGAAGAACACTGAATTCTTGTGAGCAAATGGATGATGCGCTTCTCTGGGTACTGAGCAAACTGAGGACAAAGGAGTTGGAAGGTACACCTAGAAACCTAATGCCCCAACACCAGCAGGGATGCAGCAAAACTCTTCCCAGCACATCAGAAACGCATCACAGCCAAGCATCATTGGAAGGTATCTTTTATAACCTGAAAACCACCTGCAACCACAAACTTCCTTTGCATTTCCCACTGATTCTATACAAAGCTTGCACCCTGCATAAACCTGTAGCATGTTGTTTGTATTTACCCTACTCCAAAGATACTATTCAACAGATGAAATAACTGAAGCTGCCAGAGGTGGCTCAAGCGACTGCACTGGTGATTACACACTTTCAGTGCACAGAGGCACAAGTCAGCTCTGACAAGGAGAAGGTTCTTCTCGCAGCTGCTCTGAGAAACCCTCACTTTGAAATGGCTTCATCCACTGCTGCCAGTCAACCGCTGCTCCCATTCCCCCCAGGCTCCTCTGCCTGTGGCGAGGCCACGAGCTGCCCTCCACAGATCCGCATCCAGAAGCATCACAGAGGTTTGTAGAGTTGGCATCCCCTCAGAACAAGTAAACAAACATTTACTGCCTCTGCTCCTAAGTTTGCTTCTGATTTTCCAGAGCTTTACCCCATCACCTAACAGCTCCCATAGCCTGTTCTGTGCTTGGTGGAGATGCCATCTGCAATTCACTGTTAGTATATTAAATTCAGGCAAGAGAGGGGCTTCCCTATTGCTCCATCATTTAAGGCAGAACAAATCCAGCCTCCAAGGACACTTGCTGTCTGTCACATCACTTTCAATCGTACAGCTATTTAGACACAAAACTGAGAAGTTAATGAAAGTATGCAAATACTCTCATAAACCTCTTCAAAAATAACTAGCAGAGGAGGGACAAAGCCAGAGCAGATTTCGAGCACCAGGATTCCGAGGTGATCAGATACAGACTTTTCATCACTAATAACAAGCACCAAAGATAGAACAAATGAAGAGAATTTGTTTCAGTTCCTAAGAGATTAACATTACATGCTCCTGCACCATAACGGTTGTTGAGCCTTTCTTCCTAAACCTGTTGTCTTTCAGGCTCATGGCATTTTCAATGCTTCCTCCAAACTCATGTGGGATAATGCACTTCCAAAAAGCGGGCTCTAGGTATGCACATTCTTAAAATCAACCACTCAACACGCATCCAAATAAAAGTGAGCTTTCCTACCCATTTTCCCCAAGAAAGGAAGCTCGGAGCCCTTTTATGCATTGTGAATGGCCCACCTAATTTAGACTGAATTATACCCTAACCTTCATTTCCCCTTTACTTCTTTGCTCCATTCAGCAGTTTCTGACTTCAGCTAATTCACTAACAATCCCAGCTGGTCCTTCCCAGCTCCCAGTTCTTTAGCACATTGTCCAAGGAAACTATGTGCTCCCATCTACACTGGTATTCCACTCTCCAATTAACCTACTGCTGAGAGGCTTTACCCCTTTCCACCATCCATTCCTCTGTACATACATTTGGTTTTAACCTTTTACTTCTTGAACTGAAGTTTGCGAGATCTCTCCCAGGTGAGGTGGTGTTAAACTGCTTTGCTAAACACGGTGCTGGTTACACAGAACACACAACCCACCATCAGGAGGCAATAGCTAGGAAAAAATAACCTGCTTGCCCTAGAATGCATTTCAAAGCCAAGTATTAAGACACGGATGTTTAAGATACAAGTAAGCAAACAGCAAAAGGAGCTTCAACACTTGCTGTATGACAGGCAAATGCTCGTTGCTATTACTGAAGCCATGCAGAGTGGCTAAGGAGGCAGGGTGAGCATTTGATCTGTGCAGCCCTGCACAGCAGCACTCCTTGAGACATAGAGATGGATTTTCTATTCTCATTATCTAAAAACAATCAACCCCTTTCCCATCACACAATTATGTATTGGATGACAATAAAGTGAATGCCTGCACCCAGGCAACCACGTGTCCTTCATTGTGAGAGTTTTACCATGTCTGCAGAGGGAACAGTCTTAAACACATCTGTATCTCACATTTGTTTTACCAGTTACTTCAGTACACTGTTTTGTCTAAGCAGGACAATGCTGAGCCTGGTTACTGCGAGCCTGAGCTCATCTGCTTGCACAAATAGAATAAACCAGGCTAGAAACAGTTCTATCTCAGGATCTAGGCCAGAACTTCAACATCCTGAAGTCCCCATCCAACAACTACGTAATTACACACACAAACATTCCTAGACCTCACTCCATCATACCAGAGACCTGTTTCATCTCTGTTGTGAGCATCTGCACACAGCCCCTCCTGATAAAGACGTGTCCTCCTTTTTGCTTCAACTATCGCAGTTATTCCAAACCCTCTCTTCTAGTGTAGATTAAGACCACATTTTAAAGACCTAAACATCGATGTATGCTTCCCAAGAGCCATTCAGCATTTAGCTTTCTGACACAATGCCAAGTGTCTTCTCTCTAGGTAAATGGCACAGGTCTCATTGTTGACAAGATCCCAGATAAAATGAAGATAGTGAAAGCGAAATTGATGGCTATTAAACACCCACCTCCCCCCAGCCCTTCTTTCTTGTACATTTGCTTAGCACCAAGTGAGCATAATAGCAGCACAGGGCTCAGAAAGTGGTTTTCAGAATCAGGCAGTGAGAAAGTCAATATGGAGCAGTGTGTCCATTTGTTTTGATTTATCTCACTAACTTCAATTGACAGTTAATTCATCAGAGTAGGAAAATGCCAGTGTAGTGAAAACACAACTCATGAAGGAGAGAGAACTGAGTGGAAAATGTAGAGTGGGGATAATACAGGTAATAAATTAAAGGATACAGTATCAGTATTTTATCATTCACGTTCTGAATTCACTATATTTCTGCTCCTGCCAATTACAGTTTATAGTAAGCAGTAAATTTACACATGCTGATATATATCAGCACATATATATGTATATATATACACACACACATTTGCTGATATATATCATACACACACACAAGGCCTTTAAAAACCAGGCAAAGACAGAAAAAGAAATCCATTTGGTTCCAGTTTCTAAACTGGAAACTTCCAGCAGGAAGGTACCACCAAACCCTGTACAAACTGCAGCAAGATGAGGACCTACACCATGAACAGTGGCTTGGACCTAAACCCCACAAACCAGTAAAAAGGATGAAAATGAGATCTGCAAGAGCAATACTGGCACAGTGCTGCCCACGTGGGACTCTTACCTGGGGCCACAATTTGGTGTTATCAGTTATCACTGTCACAGGATTTTGGGTAACTACACTTTCTCCTCTCCAAACTCAGCAAATGCAGATGTTGCAGTTCTTCCTCCTGGAACAGTCACTCAGTCCTCCTGGAAGTTTTAGCTGCCCTCCTATATTCTTCCTCTCATACCTGTTTGTGAGCACCAGCCCGGAGCTCAGCATCACACAGACGCAGCTCAGCTCACTCTTCCTGGACACACCAAATTACATGATCACACATTCATGCAGATGGAGTCAACCTGCAAATGGATTTGCCTATCCTTGGTGCTGCTGGTCCACTCAGCAGTAAAACCCAATTCTGCTCCAAAGAACAGAGACAACTCGACACAGATCTGAACCTCCTGGCTTGTTTTAATCAAGCTTTATGCTTATTAAAACCCAATACAGCTGCAGTGGTCTAGAAGAAATTAAGCTTCTTTCTATCCATTTCCCAGGAAACTGGAAAAGAGCCAAAAATAATCCATCCTGTTTAAAGCATGAGCATTTTGCCTCACCAACTCCCCTTTATCTCCCTTCACACTGCTGACATTCATTTTGGAGATGATATAAGCACTTAGGAATAGCAAAAGATAACTTCTGAGTTGAAGTGTCTGAAAATCACCACTTAGAACAATGCTTTAGTTAGTAGTGAAGAGATACACACACCTCTTGTTTGAATGCAAGTAAACAGACACAAGGTGCAAGCCTCATAACAGTGCAGTCAGTCTTTGAGCATTACTAAGCTTTCCCAGTAAGAGATTAAACACAACCGCTGCTGGGAGCAAAAATAATGATCCCACCAACTCCAAAAATCCCAGGAGTTCATAATTCTGCCTAAAAGGCTGCAAGGGCACAAATAGGGGTTGGCAATGCAGAAGAGACAAAGAAATCACAGCCTGAACAGTGAAATGAAGCCAGAAGTCCTCCCAAGGTTTAGGACAGTTCAGATGGTTCTGATCTGATCACAACCCACTGTGTTTGAGGGCTTTGCCCTGTGGCTCATTTGCTTGATTCCATCCTTTGCCTCTCCCATCTTCACCAAAACACTGAAACATTCCAAAAATACACCTATTCAAATAATCTACCAAAGGTGCAAAACCTGCTGGCGTTACAGCTTTATATGGAGACACTCCTGCCCCTTGGATGGCCCAGCCACCTACTGCCAGCCTTTGTGCTTCCTCAACTGGCTGTAGAAGACACTCACACAGTAAGTAATACAGCACAAGTAATAACCACCACTACCAATAGCAAAGCCTAAGTCACTGGAGCTGCATTTAATTCTTCCCTTGCAAAAGCTTTCAAGTGAACCCCAAGTTATCCATCACAATGATTCCAGTTTTACTGACAAGGTTTCCCTCAATCATCTGAGCAGGCTGTGATTTAACAGGAATGCTTCCAAGTTGTGAAAAACCATTTTTTTGTTACATAAAAGATGAAGAGAGCTGAAAGGTAAAAGCACTAAAAAGATATCTGATGTCTAATGGTATCAGGGGCAGAACTATCCAATTCCACTATGGCCAACAGCAGCTGCCTGCGTGGTACAGGCAGGATATTCACGCAAACTATAGCTGGCAAATCTCCCCTCCTTCAAGAGACAAGCAGCTATTCCCCTCCTCACAGCGAGTCCCTTGGACTATGGCTGTTGCCAGCTAAAAGTGGATCCCTTATTTCATACCCAGCCCTTTGACACTTGTCAAGTTCACTTGAAAAGTATTTCAGCTCTTGCGGCACTAAACCAGCTCTGCTCTGCTGCACAAAACTACCTCCAGTACACACACATGTAAATCAATACATGGGGTTTAAGTTTGCAAGAACCCCTGGTTAACAGCCCTGAAAAGCTGGAGCCCATCTTGCTGCGAGGCAGATCCAGGCACATCCCATGCCGCATCCCCGCATCCTGCAGGGACAGGCTGGACAGCCATCACCAAGCCTCTGTGTAACGGCAGCATAGCCAGGGACCTCCTCACAGCTCAGACCTACCACTTTCTGACTTCAAGGAGGTTTATCCAGTTCCCCACATCACTCTCCCAAACATTTGGCTTTGGTGTTTCCCCCCCCCTCCCCTTCCCTTACTCCAAGTTTAAGGCAGTTCACCACTTACGGTCATTTACAGCTTACATCTCAGTAAATCCAGAAGGTGTCTGATGAAAAAGAGGGACTAGCCAAGCATCTTAATCCCCCTGTTCATTCATGCTCTCTATAATGTTCTTTCAGGCCTCTGCTGAGAGACTAGGCTGAAATGAAGGCTGATAAATTAGTCTGGAGGGAAACAAGGCAGATTCTGCTTGTAAAAGGTCATTCCAACTTTGTTCTGGGTGAGGGTTTATCTTGACTGCAGCTGCGACAGACAATGGCCGGGGCCTAAACGGCAGAAATCCTAGCTCTGCTCATGAAATTACGGTGCTGATAAGGCAGAATGGACTTCAGTGAGATCTAAATGGGAAAAGGGAGGTGGGGGACAAGGGTGAAATGTAGGCATTTTTGAACATGATTGAACAGGGATGACACAATAAGATGTACAATTAAAGCAAGGACTTGCCCCGGCGTTATCTGAAAGTGAAGGAACACAGTGCTCGCTAATCAGATCCAAAGGAAGAAAATACCCGCTCCTGTGTGCTGACCAAACTGCCTCGGCACAAATGCAGGCACCAGTGGGCTGAACACTGCAGTTTCTATACCAGAAAAGGCATAAAATGCATTAAACACAAAGGTGGTTCTGAAAAATCAGGGCTTTGGACTACAGCAGCATTTTACTACACACAACACTGCCTCCAGGGCACACTGGGGATGCACTTCACTGGCACCATGTTCCCAGGAGCAGCTTGTGCTTTCTGGGGCAAAGAGAGTAAGTTCTGATGTGTACACAGACTGGTCTTCCTTGGGAGGGAAAGGCCGCTCCCTTATTTACACATCCCACTTGAAGGTGCATGTCCCCGATCAGTGCAAACACATTAAATGGTCAGTGTACCTCCACCCGTCTGGAACCCCGATATACCAACCAGATCCCAGTCCTGTGCCTCAGACCATCCCATTATCCCTTTGCTTTCAGAGAGGACAGAGAGATGCAGGAAATGGAGAGAGATGCACAAGGAAGTGGAGGTGGTCATTTTAGAAGGATGCTTCCCAAAGCAGCTGACCATAGCCACAGCTTGAGAAACAAAGCACATGGGTGCTAAGATTCCCTGTGCATGGAAATGCTCCTTCCAGGCTGCGCTTCCCCACTTTCCTGACCACCAGACCTCCTGCACATGCGCTCCTTCCACTAAGGCTTCCAAAGGTGACTCAAGCTCAGCTGCACACCTTCCTTGGATAAACAGCCCGTGTTTTTCAAAGTAGGAAACGCTGAGTCCAAGGATTCTCTCCTTCTGTAAAGGTCCCAGTGCTTCGCTGTGATGAAATACACAAAAAGAGGAAAGGATGAGTAATTGAGTGGTATGTTAACAAGTGAAGAACAAGGACCCACCTGTGTCCTACTACAGAAAGAGCAACAGACCCAACTTCTCATTTTCACCTCTCCATACAATGTAACTCCCTCATCTCCAGTGCCAGATCGGAAGCAACCAAGGCGCCAAAATGAGTAAAGTGCTAAATTCCACACAGTAAGAGTTGCTACATTTAGTTCTCCACATTTTTGGTGCTGCTCCATATTTGCTACGGGAAGAGGAGGATGGCGCCAAATTATGCAGAGAACGTGATTTCCATAGAAGTAATTAACATGACATTTTCCTCTGAAATTTCACTGTTGTTAATTCTTGTATGGTACAGATTGAGGTGAAGGAACTGAATTTACAACCTGTAGACTTCATGAATAACCAGGAACTCAAATGAGGTTCACTGAAAGGTTTGCTCATGCACAAGCCTTTGGAGTTTAAACACAGCTCTGAGTATTCAAGCCTTGACTCCAAGTTGCATAATGACTTCCTCTAATGTCTTAGCACAAGGTTACTCGAACTCAGGGGGTAGGGGTAAGATACACAGTAGACCGGCCCTGGAAAATCAAGGGCTGAACCCCTGAAACACAAAGTACAGGACAGTACAAGTGTGAGCAGCCGACCTGTAAGCGGGAACGGTTCAGCAGCTCCAACCTCAGCTGCTGGCTCCCAAGTTCACCAGAGAACATGGGGACGTTCCTGCACTGCCAGCTTGTGCTGGAGCCCTCACTACCATAATACCACATGTACCAGTGAACAGCATAAGAACCATCTTCTCAAACAGCAGACACATCCCCATCACCATACAGAGGTGGCCCAGGAACTGCAAAGCAAGTTATTTCCCACTGCTTCCACCTTCCAAAGTTGCAACCAAAAGAGTCCACAGAGCAGGGCCTCCTTTAAAGCCCCCCATACATTTCCAGTTTAACTTATTGATCACCTCCTTTACAAAAGCTGCTGTGTTCCAATGCTCCATCAGCCAGGCTTTTCTGGGAAGGCATAAAATAAAGGTTGGATTCCTGTGTAGGTTAACATGCCAGGGAAAGAAGCAATGCCCTGAGTTCTGCAAGGCTTTCGACAACAAAATGAGCTATCTTTCAAACCCTGCGGTCCCCATGGAGCTTTTTGTGGGATTTTCTTTTCCTCCCTTTTTCGCCCCCTTTTTTCCCCCTTTCAGCTGGATGACAAACGCTGCTCCAGGAGTTGGGATTCATGGAAGACGAAAAGAAAACATTTATTTCCTTTTTCTGCTTGTGAATCAGAACGTTCTATTTAAAGAAAGTGCCCTCTGCCGGACTGCTCATGAGTTATTACCCCTTATGGACATAAAGGAGAACTATCAGGGGGTATTCTTAGTCATTCCCTTCCCCTGTCTCTTCTGGGTGTTTTTTTTCTTTATTCCTTATATACCCATGTTTTAGAGACGCGCCCAAGATAGAGCAAGAGATCGTGGCATTCCTGGGCCTAAAAAAGACTTCCTCTTTTAACCCTGACATCGAAGCATTTGATGAAATATCATAAAATCGTACAAATCTCAGCTGCTTCACTTGGATGTCAAAAGGTGCATTTTTCATTTCTACCCAGGGTGGAAATCAATAAATTAACCCCCACAATGGGATTTAGTTGCAGGGAATGGGACTTTGCCTTTGATACAACAAGCAACTTCCCCTGATCCCTTCCCTCTTTACCTTTGTTGCTTCTTTTCTGAAGCAAAAGCCAGCAGTACGGGCCTCCTGGCGTGTTCTCAACACCAGGCAGAGGACTGACAGACCCGGAAGCTGCCACTTCCCCTTCCCCATGATGGTCCCTGACACCAGAACAAAGCCATATACCATGGAGACAGTGGAAGTGTTGATGCTCTCACCACAGCTGTTCTGTGGAAAGGGGACAGTGTCTACCATGTACAAAGCTGAGCAACTTCACTGGCCCATAATTACAGAGCATTTAAAATACTCCAGGTTCAGTGAGTTCTTTTTCCTCTTTCAGATTACTTTTTTCCTTGCTTAAGTGCCAGGTTTCAGTCTCAAGCAAAGTCTTATACCACATGTATATATAGCTTCTGACTGGTGGTGGCTCAGGGCGTATCAGGGAAGCCCCAGAGTGCTCTTCGGTTCTGCTTACCTTATGAACCCACAGATCCTTTCTCCCTCAGAATTATTCCAGCCAAGCAAAACTGAGGAACTGTGGAGTAACCTTGCATGGGAAACGTTTTCTGCGTAGGTAACACGCTCCAGCTAGGGAATGGCCATGCACACCATTCCTCAGCCCTTCCAGGACTGCTCATTCCCTGCAAGCGCATTAGATGTGGTTTTGGAAAGAGCAATTCATAAGCTCTTTCTCCCTGAGCGATAGAGGCTGTTCTAGGAACATTACTCTCCAGCCAAAGGGAAAGGCAGGGGCCAGAGAAAAGGAATCAATCAGAAGACACATGAAGAGAAGCTACAAGGAAATATCATCACATCCTTTCAGTCAAAGTTGAAAGAGTGTCAGCAAAAGATGAGTGCAAACAGGGCTGGGGATTTCTCTGCTCATTTAAAGGACTCTTACTTCTTTTAGCATCTATTGTTAAGAAACAGGACAGCCAAGAACATGCTGCTTTAAAACACTGAATCAGCTTTTAAAGTGAAACAAGGGAATTTGGGCCGTGTGTTCTTTTAACTGGGAAGCATGACAAAAGCAGAACAGTGAGAAGAATGCCTGGAGTCTCATTCCTGATATTTTTTAGGCTTGAGGAAACACAAGATCACCCTTCTCTCAGCAACCAAGACCCACTGTGTGAAGTAAATTTTCCTTGGTACTTATGAGTCTGAAATCAAACCAACCAACCCCAAAATCTCTCCCCTTTCCCCCAGCTGAGATATTCTATTTCTTGGGAATAGGGACGCTGAAGTGCTCTGAATCACTGTCACTATAAAGCCGAGTTTTCCACTGGCACAGCTGGGAAGCCAGGAACGCCTGCTGCATCCTTAGCTGCCGGCTCTTATTTTTCCACAGTTGTTTGTCTTCCACGGGACCGCTTCTATCTTCACCCAGAAGTATTAAATCAAAGCACTGATTTTTTCTGTGCAAAGCAGCAGCCTTCCCTTACACATCAGTCTCATGCTTCAGCAAATCATCTCTCTTAAAATATAAAACAAAGGAACTAATAACTCTATTTTATTAATGGCACTTACCCTGTATAGCAGACTGAACTAAAAGCTTAATTCCAAGTTCCCTAGAATTCAGCTGCTAGGTTTCCCTCAGGGATGTGATTCCCATTCTTCTCTCAATTAGCAAAATAAACTGTGCTATGACAAATATCATTATGTACTCAATAAAGTGATGAAAATCATTCCCAATTCCTTTTCTCTTTAGGTCCCTGAGACAGTAAAGGGAAAAGACGCTGTGATTTATTTGGGGGCCCAGAATGGTGTGTTCTGTGTCGGCAGGCAAGGAAGTAATAGGATCAGGAGAGCAGAAATGCAATCATGACACACTAAATAATCACTAGGCTTTAGGTTTGGGTGGTGCCTTTTAGGAGAAAAAAGGTTGCTAAACATGAGGAGCACAGCAGTGTCAGGAGTGAGGCACAGAAGGAAAACCCACCCCACCATCCTATACAGGCACTCAATGAATCAGCTCTGGAACACCGACACATCTCATTCCTTTTTATGAAATGAGCATGAATCACTCCCTGCCATCCCCTGGTAAAACCCTTCAATAATGGGTGTGGTTTAATAGAAAGAGTATTTTTAAATACATATTCCACAAAGCAAATGTTGGAGGAAAAACACATAAAGAAACAGGACAGTGAAAGACTTGTGCTCAAGTAGGACATGTACTCAGGCAGTCGCAATCCTTCTGTCTGGCTAACAGGAAAAGCATCTATTACACATCTCTTTCTTTGAAGATATGGCAAGTCAGACACAGCATTCCCTATTCCCTGAGAAGGTTTAGGCTGTGAGGGGAAATAACGAGCAAAGCCAAAAGTTTTCAGCAAATCACATTCTTCTCCCACCTCCTGGAGCTCAGTGTCTTACATCGGAGCCAGGTCTGGATCAAACAATTCAGATGGAAAAAGAGCTGGCCCCTACCTCCAAACAGCAGCCGTGTTTCATAAGGACTTCAGAGCAATACACTTAACTGCTTTGTGTCATTTTGATCTTCACAAACCTGCTCTGACTGAAGTCTGAAAAGAGAAAGCTGTTTCTGCAGCGTTACTGCCTTCGGTAGAAGAGAGAAACCCACTTTCAACTCAAAGCCCTTAACAGCACATTCTCCAGCCCCTCCCAAAAGTTTGGGGTGGTTTTGCTTGTTGGGTTTTTAATTACAGAAACCAGAAGTAACAGATCTGAACTGTGAAGTGCAAATGGAAGCATTCTGAAATTGGGATTGTGTTTTAATACACTGAATTATCAAGCTGAAGCTTTAACTACAAAAGTCCACAGAGCAGCAATAAACACACGATTCCTGCACACTTCCCCGTAGTCTCCTCCAGCACAGTTCCACTCTTTATACTACCCACAGCAGACAGGCACGAACATGTGTCCCCTTCAACAGCATAGAGAACAGTTTCTAGCAAAACTGAGATGTTGCTTAAGACCTTAGGCAGAAGCTCTTCCCCGTGAGGGTGCTGAGGCGCTGGCACAGGGTGCCCAGAGGAGCTGTGGCTGCCCCATCCCTGGCAATGCTCAAGGCCAGGTTGGACACAGGGGCTTGGAGCACCCTGCTCTATGGAAAGGGTCCCTCCCCATGGCAGGGGTTGGAGCTGGAGGAGCTCTAAGGCCCCTTCCAACCCAAACCAGTCTGAGATTCTATGAAACTCCTCCCCTTCTCTTCCCTCACTGCCCATGGTCTGCCTACTCAATTCTATTAACAGACGATAGAAACACAACCCCAGTTACAGTTTCCTCATACAAGTGATATCATACGGAGCTGCCTAAAACACCTCCTTAAGGCTTTTCCAACCTTACACTCAAAGGAGACAGCTCAGAAACCAAAAGAGAGGCAGACAGTATTTATCACATGAATTCCCATTTACCACAAGATGGTATCCATGTATGTTGCTCCCAAGTACAATGACACAGGTACTGAGTGACTGAGAACGGGTTTTCTACGCTGTCTTTAAACACAGTGGGAAGTGGAAAACCTCAGCAGGTATCTGGAGTACAAGGAAAGTCAGGAAAGACAGTGGCAGGGCGGGCCTAAGACAGCATCTGAGGACATCTGATGGAGGACAAACAGTCCTTCCTTTCAGGTAAGAAACGTACCTGCCAAACCTGAGAACAAAGGAACGCCGCTGCAAAGGGAGCAGTAGCCACAGAGTTTGTCCCAATGACACTATGAAAATAAGCAGTATCACAAAGTCAACGTGGAGTGAAGTGAACAGAGGGGTTCTATCAGGGCCGGCATTCAGGGCAGTGGATATGGGGAATGTTTCTTAAAACACGAATGTAAATACAGACTCCTATCAGAAATATAAAAAAGGACAAAGTTTTGCCAAGGTCATAGAAGAAAAATGGATTTGCATTACTCAAATTCAGTCTGACTTCTAGCAGCCAAGGAGGACAGCACCGGGCTGCAAGCATCAGGCTTTAGGACAACACAACACCAACAGTGCCACCTATAAGAAGAGAATTCACCTTTCTGAAGGAGCCACTTCCACACTGCAGCCTCCAAATAACCAATATTGCCTACTCCCAGAGGAGAATTGTGCTTCGTTTCAGAGACACCTTAATGTGACCAATACAAGAGGAAATCTCAAGCTGCCTCATGCCTGCGTCCTCCCCACAACAGGCAACTATTCCCAGTGTATTAACAGGAATACAAAACTCCAGCATATAACAGCTCTTAGTGAAAAATGACTTTCACATTTCTTTATCTTTGCAGCAGAACAAGAACTCCAGAACATCTAAGGTGTTAATGGGTACATGCTATTTCTCTATGGGCAGTTAATAACAGCAGCACAGCTAACATGGACGGGAAGTCAAAGGTAACACACCCAACTACAGAACATGATGCGACTCATCAGATTCCTTCCACTGTGACAAGTCCTGAACACAGCCTGAAAACGACCAGCTCTTTAAGAGGTGACCCAACAACATTTAAAACCACCCCTTCCAAATGGGGCTGGAGCAGCATCTGCAGCCCTAGAAGCTATCTTAGAAAGGATTTCTGCTGCTTTGTAAATACTGCATGTAATTGGGGATGCAAAATAACGCAGGGAAATAATGGCATTAGCAAAGTCACTGCTTCTGTCCTCAGCCAGTCAAGGCTCAGTCTCACTTTATGAACAGTTTGCACAGAAGACAAATGAATGTGATTGTCACATTCAAGGCGCTTACCTCCCATCCAAAGTTTGTTTCCTTTAATGTGCTCCTCTGTACTGCCATATAGGGTCCAAATCTTTCCCCAACTTCAATCTTCTTTTTGGCCCAAATCCCTAGCCCTGCCCCTGGAATCGAAGATTCTCTGAGTTCAAAATCTGGTGGGATTGGAATGTCATCAGGAATGTAGACGGGAGCTTCATAAGGTGAGCCCTCCTTGGGAGTGAAGTCCTCACTGGTGGGAAAGGGTGATGGAGGTCCGACAGGAATGGGGGACATAATACTGTCCTCTGTTTCCTCCTCTGCACTTTCGCCAGCAAGGAGATCAGGGTCGGTCTCGTACATATTATTTACAATCTCGCTGTCACCTAAAAGGGGAAACAGCAGAACAAAACACACTGAAATACTCACGTGAACATTTGTTAATCTCTTCCTGGGACAACGTTTCACAAAGCCAAGCTCGCATGCTTTAAGGATAACCCTCACCTACAGGACTCGGGTAGGACCGAGGTGAGAGCCTTCACACCGGTGGCACAGCCTGCTCTGCTGCTGAAGGATGAGATGGAAGCTAACCGCTGGCCTGCCACGTTATATGGGACTGGGGCTACTGCAGCCGATGTCTTTTAGTAAAGGAAAGAGAGAAGAAAACACAGAAGAGCTGCTCCAGGTTCCCTGTAACCATTTATGGCTTAAACTGGCTCAGCATATTTTGTAGAGAAAACAAAGAGTAATTAAGGTAAAACCTGACTTAAGAACTGTTTGCCCAGTGTTTGAGTTTCCTGAGGTCAGGGCATCACGCAACAGAAGCTGTGGCTGGCAGCTACCCCTCAGCAATGCACCTTTTCAAGTGCAACAAAAGCATCACTAGTTTGCAATGCTGCTTTAAGACTCCCATGTCCTCCAGTGAGCACTTTGAGCTACCGCAGCACAGACACTGTTCCAGTGAACTCCACAGGCAGAGGATCTCATTCGCAATAGCTACAAGGGTCAAAGAGAAAGCTCTGGGAAAGCTGCACACCTTCTACTCCTCACGACATCTCATAAACTAGAAAGAAACAGATTAACCCAAGCACAACCAAAAGGTAATTCTCCAGCACTCCCATGAGGAAGTGGTGATGATCTGGAAGCATCTTTCAATAGACCCCAGCACTTCATAACATGAAGTTTTACTGCAAAGAGTCACCAGAGCCCTGGTAGATAAAGAGGAATTCAGGGTAAATAAACTGAGCACCAGGCCTTTAACTGCCCCACACTAACAGAAACAGAGAGTTTCGAAGGGCCTTTTTGTACGTGGCCTGTCTCACCTCTGGATGTGAAGGCATCCCTGCTGACCAGGTCCTACAGAACCCACCTCTGACCATGTCAAATGCCAGCAGGAACATGAAACAAGCTTGAGAAGCACATTACACAATCGTATCTGAACATGCTAAAAGTGGAAAGATAAGGTGGAAACAAACCCAAGTCCAAGGCAGCCTGAAACACAGAAGAGAGAGGAAGCTGAAGAGTGAGAATGGTAGACTCAGAGGGTAATAATGTTTGGGGACTTTTCCAAGAGCAGTCAATTGCTAAGCTGCAACACTCATATGTAATGAAAACTGAGCTTTATTTCATCCAAAAAGGAAAAAAAAAAGGGGGGGGGGAAGGGAAACAGAAGAAGGGGAAAAGAAAAACACATTTGTCATATAATACAAGTAGTTGAAGTATTTTGGGAACAGATTTGCCATCTCTCAATTAAACATGAGGCAGCATGACTGTGCTTTCATTGCACAGTAGTTTCCACTATGATAACAAGTCCAACAACCGCCTCATTGTGGGCCCTGCAGCAGCGAGCGGACTCCCACAGTGCATGTTAATGCCTGACCCTGATGTCATCGGGGGAAGCAGCACCCAACCAAACTCACAGGCACCTCCTGTGGCCAAACAGGAACCCCCAGGGACACGACACCCCCCCTGCATCTCTTCTCCACCCTCAGAACACACCTTCTGTGCGGAAAGCATCCCCTCCTCTATGCTTCACTTTCCTAATGCCCAATAAAGATTTGCCTGAGTTCATGTCCAAGGGGCCCGGTGGCAGACTTCACGAGGAGGAGGACTTGGATTCCTTTGCCAACATTTTCCTGCTCCAGCTTTTAGAGCAGTATGGAGAGCTGCCTGCTGCAGCTTACATCTGCTTTCCCTGGTAAAAAGTGCAGCCCTCCCTACTCAAACGTCGCCAGAAACAAGCTCTCGGAAGTATGATCTGCTCCACAGTCCTGAAAATCCTCGTGGCTGCTGTAAGCGTTTTCTCTCGCAGTATTAGCAAGTCAAATTATTTTGTACTCTATGAT
>JANRGW010039997.1:22547-34203 GCA_024733675.1 Psilopsiagon aymara
TCCTGAAAATCCTCGTGGCTGCTGTAAGCGTTTTCTCTCGCAGTATTAGCAAGTCAAATTATTTTGTACTCTATGATTAGCCTCTCTTGCACTTAAGGAACAGGAATCCCAACTGAGCGGAAAAGCAAAGCCAGGCTCATTGGAGCGTGACCTGTGGAAATTTCTGAATGATACCAGAACAGAGGCACCTCGCTACTGAACACTGCAGATGTCATTCCTCCTATGGGACAACTGGGCCAGCGCTGATTAGATTCTAATGTGAAGCTGAACCCACATCAGACTGACCCCACAGGTAATCGCCTCCTTCTGCCTTTTCAGTTGCTAAAATTAATCATCAGGGACTGACAACAGATATAAAACAACAGTGAGACAGAACATTTTCAGGTACCCCATACAGCATCTGTGCGAGTAGAATCACCAAATGCACATGTATGTATACATACGTGCACGGATCTTGGGTTTGTCACCACAAGCAAACACTCAGATCAGTACTTTTTACATAGTGGAAGGTGCCCCTGCCTGTGGCAGGGGGTTGGACACAGATGAGCTTTAAGTCCCTTCCAACCCAAACCAGTGTGATGCTGTGATAGTATTTATTAGCAGAGCCATTCCTGTAATCAGATGTAACCCAAGTGGTTAAACCCAGAGAACATCTTGCTGCTCAGGAACAACCTCCAGTTCTACTGAGCTCCATCACAAGTCTGCTGGCTGCTCTTCGAGAGCTCTGTGTGGGATGTGGTCATTCACTGGCGACAACCATGCTGTCCTACATCTGCCCCTCTTCTAACAGCAAGTACTGCAATGCTCTGGAATGTCTGCTTATGTGAAAAGCAGTGCAGAAATACAACTTGACCTTATTGTTATTGTCATGAAACTAAAATTAGTCCTTCAAAGCTCACTAGGAAAATCACTTGATAAAAAGACCCATTGAAAAGTTGCTTCCACAGATAATCAGATATGGGCTTAGGCTTAAAATCTGTGTGACACCAATGAAGTTCTGGCAACAATGAGAGTGATGCTTTAGTACTGGTGAGAGACCTCAGGAATAATCTATTTAGCAGCTGCAATAAAGGAAAAAGAAAATCTGATGTTAAAGGAAATGGTGGTAGAAGAAACATGACGTGAGACTCGGGGGGGGGGGGTAGGTTTTGTATTTACTTTTTAAGATGCTTATTAATATTATATCAAATTCAGCTAAGGAAATGTCCATTATCAGAAATGACTGAACTTCACCTACACTCACAGACATCCCAAAGAGCATCTGACTCCAGGATGGCTCTGACAGCCTAATTCAGCTCAGAGTGCAAATACGTATGCCAAGCAAGTACTTGCTTAACTACCACCCCAGCTGACTGGCTTCATTACCTCTGAATACAGTGCTGCGCAACTACAATTTACTGCAGGTAAGTTACAGGTACCCGTCCTATATCCCTACTCCATATGGAATTCTGCACGAGCCTTGCTGCCTGCTCACACTGTCCTGAACCAGGCAGAAAGCTGACAGCCAGGCACGGCCCGTGGCTCAGAAGGCCCAGCTATAAACCACAAAGGACACCAGAAAGCACCAAACAGCACCCACCCAAGCAGTGACTTCAGACCAGTGAATGATCCTAGTGATCAGATTGCCACCTGATGGCCACAGCTGAAATACAATAGAAAATCAGAAACCCAGTCCCTCCTTGGGCTCAATCTGCCTGACATCAGTTACCAAGCCCGTCTGCCACACATCTCAAGCCCTTTGCAGCACCAGGAGCTGCCACCTCGGCTCACACAGGCTCACAGGCTTCAGGAGGCAGCAAAACAGAGAAGTGAAGGCACCCAACACAACCCTCGGCGAGGATCCACTATTCAGTTCATCCAGGAATGGTTCCCCAGTCACTACTGGTGAATATAGCCAAGCGTTGGCAGCCCAGGTCACCCACAAAGGCACATTTCTCCCAACACATTGGTAACACCCTTCCCTCAATGGTATTAGTAACACTTGACAGGGTTTGTATCTGTAAGCCAAAGACCCAAAATTCAGTGTGAGACCATCTCTGGAATATTTGGGTTTCCTTCTGGCACAAAGGATGCAAATCCGTGCCCAACCTGTGGTGACAGGAATTACTGCTCTTTCATCAAGGATGGGGCTGAAGTGCTAAATGCTTCACAGCCATACAAAAATGGCTTTTTCTCCCTCCATAGCCAATATTAAATTTAACTGCAATGGTTGCAGAGAAAGGACAATAAGGAATAAGTTACTCAGGATTCTTGAGCATGTCATGCAATTTCTTCCTCCATCCATTGCAAGATCCCATCTCCTCCACTTCAGCTGTCCTGGTAAGTACCTACAGCATCACTGGAGGATGCTGGTCGGAAAGCAGCACGTTCAGCAGCCAAAACAGAAACTGCAGAGAGCAACACCTCCACAGGCACGGGGGCCAGTGCTCCACACACTGCTCATACTATGGAGCGAGGCCGTGAATGGTGCTTCACACAACTCCCGCTGCCGCAGGAGGAAAAGTAAATGCAGCTTCAGGTGACCACTTGGAAACGTCTTTTTTCTCTTCCTCATTCATGCAAACCCTTTGCCATCACAAGGTTTACAGTTGGAAAAAGGCTCAGTGCAGTAAGTGTGCAGGGAGGGAAGCGGTCACAAATGGGAAGCGGTTTTGCCAGCATGTCGCTGTGCCAGAGGAGTGCAGCATGATCTGCTCTGACCTTCGAGAAATCACACCGCCGGCGCAATCCTCTATTGAAGGTGTATTCAACGGGCACCTCTGCCACAGCTTGCTGTGATTTTGCCTGGCTTTTCCTCCATGGATGCTGAACACATCTAGAAATATCCAGCTTGAAATTGGTTTTTTTTTCCCCTTTCACTTATTGCTGATTCACACATACACCCCCCACCCCCCCCAAATCCTGGGCCTTGAATAAGAGATGACAGTAATACAGGAAGCACATTAGATGTGTTCCTCAGTCAAGTAAGCCTGTTTCCTCTTTAGAACATCCCCAAAGGCTTTCACAGGCTCCCTGACTTTATTATCTGAAAGGCCCCCCAATGCTACAGTTGTTGTTAACTGACAAACAAAATGGTTCTAGGGGAAGATCTGGTACTCTGTACTCCCTGCTCACACAGCTACGATGGACACAAGGCACTGGCTTTGTTCTGAAGAGCCAACCAGCTAAACCCCACTGAAGAGGTGTGCATGTAAAACTCAAGACTCTGCTATCCTCAACTCACTTAAATACATCCAAAAAAGATCTGAGCCGATGCCGTAACAAACCCTCCTCAGCTCTAGCCGACATCCAGCTCTCTGCCTGCTGGCCTGTATTTCCCCTCAAACCCCTGTGGCTCTATTTTACTTACACACTCTGAAGCACAGGGTTTCAGGAATCCTCGAGAAGCAGAAGGTGCTGATATTGTCCACAGGACCCTGGAAACGAGCAGTCAGGTATCTGACAAACCCACACTGCTCCCACCAGCCCAAACCCCCCACATCTGCGGGACTGCTCATGGAAATCTTTATTTAGACAAGTCACCGAAATTAAACCCAAAGAGACACAGTTTAACACATCTCCTGTGTAAAAATTCAGCAGAGACCAAGCTATGTGCCCCTGGCACAAGAGGAAACCTTTGCTATGACTGCTGTACCGGAGTGTCCCAGTCTAGCATCCAAATTAAACTGGAAACTGAGGCTTAAGGACATATTCCATGAATCCCCCACAAACCTCTACATGATGCAGAACTGCTGCAGAATGCATTAAAAACCAGTTGAGTCCCAGAGAATACCAAAAACTGCAGAGTTATTCAGAGCTGGAGACTGAGGAATAAGTGAGGAGGAGATGGGATGAGTGAAAAGGAAACATGCACAAACCTAACCCCCTTTCCGTGCTTATCCTGTAGAGTCCTTCCTCTAGTTTCATGGTCTATTTTCTCCTGGTTGTAACTACAGCTCTCAAAGCAAAGTCCTTCTACTAAAAGGAAACAGAAACCACCTTACACCGGAGTGAGCTGGGAGCACAGATACGGACCCACTATGGAGCAGGAGAGTTTATCACATGCATTATTTGCTAAACACCCTAAAAAGCCAGCTGCTTCCAAACTTGGCTGTAAGAAAAACAGGTACGAAGAATTTAAGGTGCCTTTGGTTTTAGAGTGAAAAAATTCAGTGTTTTCTTTTATTAAGGGATTTCTGCTGGCTGAAATGAAGGATAAAGCTTGAAACAGTATTTCAATGTGCTCCTTAATACACGCTTTCCTCCAGTAAAACCAGCAGGGAAAGTGTCCAAATTACTCCCCCCTAAATGCCAGTGTTATATTCCCAGTCAAAGCCGAGTTCAACCGGGCATCAAAAACATTTCCACATAGGATCCTTTTAGAATCGAACTCCTCAGAGAACGCTCCTGTCCAAAACGACGCTTCACCTGATGCCCCTGTGCTCTGCAGTTCGGTTTGTCTTTGAATTCAAGATGACATGGCTACAAATTACACTATCTTGAAAAATGAATGCGGTGCATATTTGGATGCAGAAGATAAAGTGGGTTCTTTTAAGCAAAAAAACCCACCCCTCTATTGTCATGTTATTAAAGCCACTGGAAAAAATATTAGCCTTTGGGATTTCTGCCTCTAAACTATTTACAACATAATAGCTCCAATGAAGCGTCACAAGAAATGTACAGTGTATTACACAGAGTTGTAACAAACATTTGTGAAGAATCTATAGAAATAAAGCCACAAAGAAATGGAAAGGGAGAGATGAAAGCCTAAAGAAAATGCTCCAATTTGGAAAGAAAAATCATCATTGCTTCTCGCTGGTTTGCTTATGGTGGTGGTTTTTTTTGCTACAAAATACCTCCCCTTTAAAAATCTATAAAACTACAGAAATGGTCCAATTCTACAGAAATTTCTTTGCTGGAAATGCAGTAAAGTGGAACTTTACAAATGAGCGCGAGATAAATTTGCTGGTAAGAGAAATGTTACCTATTTAGAATAAATAAATCCATGCAGCCAGACTAGCTCTCCCAAACCTAACAAACGGTGCTGGGTATTTCTCTCAGTCCTGGATGTCAAACCATAGAACGAGAATAAAGCATTTGCAAGTCTCCAAAAGGAGACCTCGCAATTGGAATTCACATCTTTGCCAAGCGAAAGCTTTTCGGCTGTTGTCACCGTCTCATTGTCATTCCACTCACTGTGGGTTCCCCAGGGTCCAGAACAGGAGTCCTGGCACTATTAACATAGCAGATTAATAGCAGTGGGAAAAGACATTTTCACAAACATGCTAAATATTAATATTAATCGATAACAATTTCTATTTCCTAACATGAGCCACAGAAACATACCCCAGGCACGGAGCAGAGGAGGGAGGGCAGAGAAGGAAAGGGACGGTGTCAACAGACTCTACAGAATGAAAGGGAATCAGTGAATCAATGCAGGACAGAGGAGTGAGCCGTGAGGTGGGTGTCAAAAGCAGGGCTCTGTTTTCAGAGGCACAGGGGCACATTTTAATGCCACAAGATAAGTTGGATTTTCCATCCCTGGCCAAACACAGCTCCAGCACCGCGCACCAATTTGATAGCACATTGAGAGCAGCAGAGCAAGAACAGGGAAAAACTGCTTCTCACTATTTTTACCACCCTGTGTAACGTTGGACTCTGCACACTGTGTTTCCTGTAACCCTCATAACACTACAGAGATATTTGTTAAATGCAAATACGCACAAATTCACCCAACTTCTGGATTTGCATTTCAAGCTATTTCCCACCACAGACCTCTTCTATTCCAAAGCCGATCCATAAAACTTGTTGCATTTCTGCTGATGGATTAGCCCAGACAAGGTTTTAAAACTCAGGCTTTGAAAGCCTCGCTCATTCTCTCACACACTTTTGAACTGTGAGCAGCAGAAGCAGAATGCACAGCCCCACTGCTAAAGGCGCTCCCAAACAACCCACCCCACGGTGTCTGTGTGGGTTAACCCAAACCAAGGCATTTCAGCTCACAAAGCTCTCAGCAGAGCACAAATCCCCTTTGGTCACTGAGCAATGTGATGGAGCTCTTCATCCCCAAATTCAGACATGTTTCTGCAGCAACTTCAGTCTGACCCAAGAAGGTTTTTCCCAGCCCTGAAATCAGGTGAAGATCGGTACGAAAATGCCTCTTTGCACAGAGGAGGCTGCCCGAGCCCTGCCCCGAACAGGAAACACAAAGGGTGTCACACACGAGGCTGCAACTGTTCTGTCTGGAGGTTTTACACGGCTGCATGAAGGCGCACGCTGCAGGGACACACACACACTGCCACTGCGCACGGATGACAGCAAACCTCCGGATCACCATCCGGATGACCAGAGGACAGATGAGGATACAGCACTGCACCCCCACTGCTCCCAAACTCCTCCGGGATGCTTCTGCCTCCCCGCATGAAGACTCTGAGCTGGGCTGCCCATTCCCGGCACCACCTAATTCCCAGGTTTAGGGGGGGGTCACAGGACTTTACCTGCTATCAGAAAGCACCCGGGCTCTAGAGAGAGGGATCTCTGGTTAGACAGTGAAGAGTTCCTCCTAGAGAGGCATTAACCACAGAGACAAGTTCTCCTATTAGACAGCAGCTGGGAGCAGAGGATTGTCTTCAAAAACCAATTGGAAATGGCTTTCCTGCTTTCCATGGATTTGCTTCCAAAGCACAGGGAATGCTGTGGGGTTTTACAGCCAGCTCCTGAATGGCTTTGAGTTTGATTTCAGTGCTCCCACACACCCTTAACTTGCCTCTAGAGCCCACCAAGCCCAGTAGTGGCCCCAAATTAAAGTCACAAGTAATTATGTTTTCTCTGTGTCCCGGGCATCCTCTGGGCAGCCAGAGAGCCCCACAATCCTCCTCTCAGTCCTTCCTTCATCACCATTAAACACAGGAATTACCAACTGATTTTTCTCACCAGTAATTGCCCACAAATGGACGCAGCAGCTTTATGGAAGGAGAAACATGGCAAAAATCAAACACTATGACAGCCACCGAACCTCCCACCTGAACCTGACCCTCGTGGCCAAGATGCACCTCTAGCAAAATCATTCCGCCAGCTTCCAGCTCATGTTGAACCTGTCAGATTTCAAACACGCCACTAAGGAACATTCAGCACAGACTGACACAGATCTACCAAGGATTTCCCATCATTAGGCTGAGGAGTTACTGATGCTACGGGAACAAAACCAAACTGCTTTCCTGGGCCAAGCACCTTTCCTCCGGCTACCAGCGTTGTGCTGCATCACAGACATGTCAACCGCTACGGAAAAGTGGAATCTTGATGGGACAAGCGATGACAGTCGGAAGCACAAGTGGGTTTTTTAAGCCCCCTTCTCTGCAGAGATCTGCCTCTATTCCCCCAAAAATGTTTCCTATCCTGGTGTCAATAACTTGGCATCGTGAGTGTCTTCACCGTTCGGGGCAGTTCTTCCCGATCACTCAAGTGCTCTTCCCGGACAGGCTTTCCTCTCTGTACGATAAACAAAAGTACCCAACAAAGAACGAAGCGGTTGCTTAATCCCAGAGCTTTTTTCCACTGAGGTCTGTTTACAAGTCCCTTCTAACTGTGAAAAGTGCTCCTAGTCTTTTCCTGCAAAATACGGGACAGGAACGAAGGCAAGTCCAACAAATGACAGTGTGATGCAACCCTGCATATAATCCTTCTGCAGTGCTTTGGGAACAAACACCATTAAGCAGGCAGGAGCGTTTTGCAGATGGGCTGCAGGAGGGGCCCGAGGAGCTGATAACAACTATCAAGCAGCAATGAATACATTGGTAGGAACCTCGTGAGCTCCGACCAAAATTGCCTGATGCAAGGGAACTCCAGGGTAGTTTCAGACCCATTCAATTCACTATCATGCCACAGTATTCTTACAGATTAGCATGACAGATCCAGTAACATTATTTTTAAGCTGATTGTGCTGGATTCTACCTTAAGTCAGGACCTGGGAAGATGTGGAAGTGTGAGGAAGACGGGACAGGGCACATCCCACATCCAGGCAGAGGTTCTCTACCCTGCTCCCCTCTGCTCTTTTCCAAAGCCATCTTGGGTGCTGCACCCACCACCTGGCCCTATTTAAAGCCACTCCATTATTCTAAAAAGGATTATTTATACTAAAAACACTCATGGGACTACTGTATTTGTATTTCAGGGCTGCTGCATCCCCTATTTCCTCACTGCTTTAATATAGCCTGAGGCAGAGCGGGTGAAATGACTTGCGATGCCACTGTAATTTTTATCAAGGCTTGTTCCTGGTAAAAAGCCTCTTTGTTTCAAAGAAATGTGATTTGGCCTTTTTCCTCCTCTGCTCTATTCCTTGGTTAATATACCACTTCCACTTGCCCTGGGGCTGAGAAAGGTATTCCATGGAATTGGTCAAATCTCACTGTTTTTCTTCTAAATCACAACTGGCTTTTTTTCCTCGACCCTTGCTAAGCACTATCTAAGCTGACAGGCTGAACTTGAGGTTTTATTTGTGCCTTAACTCTTCAGCTCCTGGATTTTAGCAGTCACATGGCCACGTTAAAGAGATGCATGTCAGGACTGGTCAATCTGCTATGGCAAAGGAGACTGCTGTGATTTAGAGGGAGACGGGAAGGAGAAGCTCTGGCTACTGTTATTTACTGTTGGCGGCAAGTCTCTCTAAGAGGCAGGTATTCATTGACTATAAATCTGAGAACAAATATATTCTGCCCAACTGGTAGTGTTTAAAAAAGCATTTTCAAGGATAATTGCACAACAGAGTCAAAGAGAATATACATGGGAAAAAAACCATGGAAGCAAACCAATCTAGAGGTGGAAGCTCCAGTTCCACACTGAAAACAGCTCTCTCAGTGATACATATTGGAACAGCCTGATGTAAGGTAAGAAACCAGTATGGACGCTTTCAAAAAAAGCATCACTACTGTTCTCTTCAAATATAGAGTCCAAGCTAACAAACAAAGCCAAAGGAAAAAGAAAGAAAATAGAAATGGAAAGAAAAAAAGAGTGGTACAAAGACGTTCACAATGCTTCGAAATACTTCAGTTCTACATTGCCAAATCACTTCAAGATATTTCAGCATAACTTTATGGAACGACCTTTTCTTGTTGGGAGTTAAACAACACTGTGAACTCCCTCACAGCAGTTCACATTTATTCCACAAACACTGCCCAGCTCACCAGAAAACGTGGTACAACTGAACACGTGTGGCTCTTGGTCTGACTGCCCATGGCCAGGTACCTGTGTGCAAGCTCATAGGCATGTTATTAAAATACAAATGGATCTACAATGTGTTTTATTTAATACAGTATTTTTATGTAAGTGCCACTGTACTTTTAGCTAAGTCACTAAGCTTATATTTATATTGAAGTTTTCAAAGTCCTTTCAAAACACAGACTCTTCCTTTCCTGTGCACCACAAAGAATTTGGTTTTAAGCACAGTAACACTTACCCCAGATTTGGGATTGCTTCATCAAGTTTTAATTTGTTCTGTTTCACTGACAAACAGGGTAGATCTTGCTATGAAATATATGTCAAACCCAGTGTCCAAGCACACTAACAAAACACACTTTGAAAGCAGATGTTATTTGCTGTCCTCCTGCATTCATACAATCCCCATAGTCTCAAATACAATGAATAAATTATAAACTAGCTATTCCAATACTTTTGTAGGCAACTCTGAACTCGTCATAGTTGGAATGAAATCCCTCATTTACCAGTGCTCAGAAGCACTGCACATGGTTGAAAGCAAAAGAGAAGAACACTTCCCCTCAAAGGAAAACACTGAACCTGGACAATATATCATTATCCCATATATCACTGCATTTTCACACAGGAATGGGGACTCAACATGCTAATGGGATCTTTAACAGTCAAACCCAGTCAAGACTTTGCTCAATGTTTAGTCTGAAAGAGAGCATCTCCATCCCAAATTACATGCCAGTTCATAGTCCTGGATGCAGGAAGTTTTCACTCCTGTTCAGTGATTTAAACACATTGCTAAACTTTGCTACCCACAGAGTTGTATCCACATAAGGTGGATTAAAATCACAATAATGACATTCTGCTTCCCTGTGGTTCTTCCCCTGTGATTGCTCTCCTGGATGCAACAAACAGGCTTACATTAAACTTAAAATCAGACAGGAAAAAGAGTTCATTAAGGGAAACACAGCCCAAAAGTACAGAAAGCCTTTATATCTCCCAAGGCAGCATCTACACCTGGTTGTGAAAAGCAATGCATTTTAAAGTAGCATAAAGATTTCTCCTTGTGCTCACTGAGACAGACTCTGCCACAGCATCTCTGCAGAACACAGACCTCCCCCCCACCATGGCACAGAAAGCAGCCCTTGGCAGCAGACACCAAAACCACCAGACCACAAGCTGCAGGACTGATGCTGAGCCCTGGCCTCTGAAGTGACCCTGACCACCGAACACATCCCAGTAACACAGAGGGCTTCTGTTTGTTTTAAAGCTTCCCCATGTTTTCCTTCTCTAATCCCTCCATTTTCCTGCTCCCTAGATAGCCAAATGTATGATAACTTGGAGGCTGCTACACCTCTCTAACAGGTCAAGTGGTATTTTTCTTCATATACGTGACTTTTGAATGGGGAAACTGCTTGAAGAAGATTTCCCAGAAGTATTTGATAGAATAGTGTCATTTCATCTTCTCCCACCCTAGGCTTGAAAGCCACTAAGGACAAGAGCACCCTCTTCCCACCATGGGCTTGGTAGCCAGAGTCAACAGTTACCTGAACACTAGTGTAACCATAGGCCTGGATGGGCAATGGGATGGAACTGGATGAGCTTGAAGGTCCCCTCCAACCCAAACCATTCAGTAATTCTATGATCATGACTGTACCAGGTTAAACCCCATTTTGTTTACTCTCTCTTCTCCCTCCCAGTGCGAACCCAGACATAAACTGTCACAAAGCCTCCGAGCACCTGAACAAACCTCTCTGCAACACAAACAAAAGCCCCACCGACACTTGCCACATCCTATCACAACCCTAATAAAGATGTTTATAGTTTTAACCATCAAATAAAGTGCTTCATTCCACCGAGCTTGTCCCCTCCACTCAGTCACTCCACAGCTTCATTTAGCAGGCCAGTGGTAAAAAAAATTCATTAATTTTTATTAACAGGGAGAGCCATTTGTTCCCCGTGACAATATTTGACTTGTCGAAATGATTTTCACCTCTGCCATGAGGTGCGCGCTCCCCACATACATCACCCGATTACTCCAGGAGCGGCCAGAGTTGCAGTCATTAGCCAGTGAATTAACGACAATCCACAGCGCTATTAATCACGCTGACAAAAGCGTTAGCTTGCTGCTGACCCGAGCAGGGCTCTGGGACACGAGCAGTGGAAGGAGAGCACAGCCACGGGGCTGGGGGAGAAAGGCGGCTTTCTGAATTATTCTTTCCCTTTAAGCTGCTGAGGCAGGAAAAAGGGAAAGAGAAAGAGAAATTAGAGAGCAGCAGTGGAGCAAAGCGTGAGAACAGAGGAAGGCACAAAGGTGATGCTGAGAGGAGAAACACAACCTCAGACAGGTTTGGGTTGGAAGGGGCCTTAAAGCTCCTCCAGCTCCAACCCCTGCCACTGCAGGAACACCTTCCACTGGAGCAGTTGCTCCAAGCCCCTGTGTCCAACCTGGCCTTGAGCACTGCAGGGATGGGGC
>JANRGW010039999.1:0-10433 GCA_024733675.1 Psilopsiagon aymara
AAACGTTGCTTTGGAGTTTGCCCTTGGGAAGGCTCTGGTTTCACAGCATGGTTGCGATTGAGAGGGTCCAAGTTCTGGTAACTGTTTTGTTCACAATTTTATTATTTTTAAATGCTATAACAGGGTGGGGGAGGAAAATCTGAAACTTCACTTGCACTGACAACCCCCAGAGAATTTCTTTAAAAGCCAAAGTATTCCAGTGGTAAATGGAAACATCAACTCTTTCCTTCTGAGGAGGGCGTTTTACCAAAATAGAAAATATGAGGTTCAAACATTCCTTTTTTTTTTTTTAAATAATAAAAATGCCCAATAAAAGTCAAATGTGTCTTTTTTGATCAGCAGCAAAAAGACAAAGACCAGCCCTTTAAGTCAGATGCTGTAAACTGACCTTTGGAGAAAAAGGAGAGGTTTGAATGGTTTTCCACAAATGCTAATGGCCTAGAAAACATGTTTACCCAGGGCTGGGGGGAGGCTGCAGCACTGCTACTAGCTCAGAATGTCCGGAATGACACTTTCATTCACAGATGTCTTTCGTCTGTTCCTCAGAGGTCTGGGGTCAAAGCAGCACCGGCAGGCAGGTAGGCAGGGGCAAAAGGTTTGATCAGTCTGCGATGGCTCCGCTCGCTCTGCATTTGTCTCTGAGGTATTGCAGCCTGGGGGGGACAGTCGGGCTCTGGTCCTACTCACTTCCTATTATCCATGTGACTTGTCTCCACTAGGCTGGAGTCACTTTGATTTGCCTGATGTACTGCTTGACAAAGCTGGGTGATGGCTGAGAAGTGGATCCAGCTGCTCTGAAAAGCGCACACCTGACATGCCAGTCCTGGTGCGGGCACATCATGGGGAGCATTTTTTAATTCAATGTAATTTATGCATTCTTGCAGTCCTGTGTGTGCCTGGCCTGTCAGCCAGTGCCTAGATGAAGGCTGACAGTTGTCATCCAGGGCCTGAAGGTAGCCTCACATAATGACACATTAGACATACTAATGATGTTTTCTTCTGGCATAATGTTTTCTTCTCAACTTTCCTCTCTCCCCCCAACCCCTCCTCCCTCCCTCCCTTCCTCCTGACTACAGGGATGCTCAGGACACAAACACGCCAAGGAGACTGCGTCTGCAGAGAATGTGGAAAATGCTTTACCCAACCCAGTCACCTCAGGACTCATCAGAGGTCCCACGCAGGTACCTTTTCACACTAAGTCTTGCTTCCCCCCTTGCCTGCTTTCAGATCTGGCTAACAGAATGCCAAGGTTACAGTTCATATACCATGTTAACCTAAGTAATTCCAGTACCTAAATCTAATAGACAGGTTTTTTATTTTTACAACTATTGCCCTTGTTCTTTGGATATTGCTTACCTGATCCCTGCCCGAATTCCATAAAATCACAATGCATTAGAGATAAGTCTGTTTGCAAATGTTTTATTTTAATTAGAGAGTAGGGTACTCAGAAATGAATATGCTAATGAATTCTGTTGCCACCAGCACAAATTGAAATCAAAGTACCCCTTTCAGCACAACAGAAGGCTTTATTTTGCCTCATCATTGCTGTTGACAGGAACATTTTTGCGGGAAACAAGATTTTTCCACACACTGGTCAGCCCTAAGATGGGAAATCCCTACCAGCCATTTGTAACCTAGCACAGTCTGTGGTTGAGGCTGTAGGAGGCTAAAACCACCAGTGTCAGGAGACCTCCAAGCACTGCATGAGACAGTGAGACTAGCAGGTTCCTACTGAAAAGTGTGAATGATGCATACATAAGCCAATCTGATGCGAAATGACAGAGGCCAAATGGTAAGTAATGCAAGAAGAGGGTCCCTTTACATATACACTGATAATTAATGTTGTCAGTGATTGCTTTCTTCAGCGCAGAGGTCTGAATTAAAAAGGGCAGTGGCCCTAGGCTGCCATTAGCACACTCTCTTACAGTAAGTGTTACGGTAAATTGGTATTTTCCGGCCACAGGCTAGTAGCTGGTGTCTTTTTTTGAACGTGATTAATCTGTAATGGTCTCAAATAATGTACACACACTAACGAAGCTTGAATGTTCATCTGTTAACAAGCCCCCTTGTTCCCACAGTGGTATTTGAGTCTAATGGACTCCGAGGTACTGAAGTTCACACCACCTCCGCAGATGCCCCAAAACAAGTATGTTTTACAATTAATTGGATGTTTGGTTTTTAATGTGGTAGCTGGGAAAAAGTTGCACAGTGATACTCATCACTAAAGAAAGCACTGACTGGTTTATAGCATGTATAAATAATAACAGTGTTGCTTGATTTTTAGCTTTTATGTATTTTAAGTGTCTTACCAAAGTCTGTTACATAGACAGTCAGTTAATTGTAAAGCAGGTAGTGTTTAAATAGACATGTTGGTGGCTTACTGGGGACTGGGTGGGCTAGGTAATTGTAATGCACAGTCATATGTAAGTGAGATTGTACATAAAGAATTCCTAAATATAATTTGCTCTTAAAACTAACACATTGTCTACTGCAGCAGTACCATTAAAGCTTAATCTGTATTTTTGTGGGGTATTTGTACCTTGATATCCAGTATCTGGCCTTTGAAAGGCTCTCATTCTTCAGTTTCTGTGGACTCTGGCGAGTGGTGTGCTTTCCTGTTTCTAGCGTAGAGATTTCAGTCTTAACAAACATTTCTCAGCAATCTTAATTGTACAGGACAAAGATGTTGCATTGAACACCATTAAATTGAATTTGTTCTCTGCATATTAAATCTTTGGAAACCAGTGTTTCCAACTGCACATTCCCACTTCATCTTACAGATTGGCAGGTGGGTTTCAGGGCACACATTCTCATGGGCAGTTCTCTTCCATTGTGGAAGTGCTTCCACCATAACTCACTTTTCCTTTCATCCATGTTTTTAGTTTAAATTTTGACTACAGCACTTTTTCTGTCCTGTTTCTTTCTAAATGGATGCAGATGGTTTCAGCCATGCTTGGAGAATGCATCTTTATGCTGGTCCTGCCTTCATGAAGTTTAGGAGTTGGTTTCTGCTGGCTCAGTAAATATCCTCACTGGGTACCACCAAGTTGCAAGCTCTAGCACTCTTCATGGGGCACCTTTTCTCTGTTGCATTTGCATCTTTGTGGCCCAAAGACCATGTGGGGAACCCAGCTGCTGCCACAGGGGTACTTGAGTTGCCATCAGGCAATAGGAATGGCCAACAACTCCCCTCAGAAAGTTTTCAAGATGACAAAGCACTTCAGTAGTTGTGAGTGAAGTTCACTTCGCTTTTGTGGAACAGTAGTAGCAGAGTTATGTTGTAGTTGGAGAACTAGATGAAAGCGATCTCCTTATGATGCTAATTTGATTAAATTGTGCCAGGGCATACCTCTCAGTAGCAGTATGCGACAGAATGGTACATTGGAACTCTGCAAACTAGCTCCACTGATCTTTGGTTCTTGTTGGTTTAGTAGTGTAGACTTAGTAAACCTAAGCATCTTTAAAATGCTCTTCCATCTTCTCATGCTGGTGGTTTTATTTCATGTGTAGTTGTGGTCGGATTCTGAAGGCATCTGTTTTTTTTCCCCTGTACAAGACAACGTAAGGTCAAACTTAAAAAATTCTGAAGTGGCCGTATCTATCCCCTGGCAGCTTAGTCCACATCGAGTCCTGGACTCTTCCTGTAATTCAGGTTGCACTACTGCACAGTTAATTTACTCATAATCTTGTCTTTGTAAACTACTGCCATGCCAGAATTCATTGACTAACTTCTTCCATGGCAAATGTAGCTTGCTCTTGCAGTCTCCATGCATGTCAATCTGTCTTCAAAGTTTTTGATTGAATTACAGTGTCTCTCAGTACAGTGGAATACTCAGTAGGGGTTGGTTTCATGAAATGCTTTGTCTCTTGCCAGCCAGTATTTCTTCCACAGAAGCTGCCGTATAACTTCTCCAGGAGATAGTTCCCTTTCTTTTGTCTTGTGTGCTCCTCAGTATCAGCCTTTGTCTCGGTTTGTCAGCATCTGTGTCAGTTAGGATTATTCAGTTGTCTGCTGTTTTGCTCATTCTCATCGTGAGCAGCTTTGCACTTCCCAGAAGACTCCACCTGCGCAGTCCCTGCACGTTAGAGAGGGTATACACTCATTTCTACCTGCAGCTGTAGGGCCTTTAGAAGCGCAGAAATTAGCTCACACTGAGAAAGATGCCTGCAGCACTCTGGTAACATTGTGATTTCCCACTTTAAACATTGTCACTCCCTGTCTTCACTTCTTTTCTTAATTGGGGACAGATCTGTTCTTGAGAGTTTACAGTGTAAAGTCAGTTCAAGTTATGGAAGTGCCATGCACATGCTCCAAGCAAGAAACAAATAGTAACCACATACAGTAGCTTGAGAATGAAAGATTGTTTTTTTCTTTTTACTGCTAAGTGGAAATGATTCATTTTATGTAAAGCTTCCTCCTCACAGGTAAAAGATCTTCCCCTGAGTTGTCTGCTAAAGAGTAAAAATATTCACATAAGTACCTCACAGTTCCCCCATTTCCTTCTGTAGTCAACCAGAAGATCATCTCTGAAGGTTTCCTTTATGAAGGAATGTTAGGTAGGGCTTTTAAAATCCCCCAGCATAAGAGCTTACAACAGTGCTACATTATTTGGCAGTTTTCTCACAGAATAATTCTAATTCTGCACATTAAAGATAGGGTCTACAGCCAGTCGTTTTCAAACATGAGCCAGCCAAATCTATATTTAGGTGTCTAAATAGGAAACCTACTTTAGGGTGGTGAACCACCAACAGAATATGCAGGTGTTCAGCATCACTGAAAGTAGGCCACCTATAGGGGGTGTGTAAAGAAGATCATACACAGCCCATCTTGATAATATTATGTGTTTCAGGCTTTGTTATCAGCACCAATGAAATATAAACAAAGTATCGGAAATCAGATATTCATTTCCTTCATAACATTATTTCCTACTTCTACCTGAATGCTTTTTAAATAAAAAGACATTTTTACATGAAATTAATTTCCCGTAAACTCTGGAATATTTCCTACTCTTCTTTGTCTATAGGACAAAAAATGCTCATTACACCCCAAGTCAATGCAATCTGTGCAAAGTCATGTAGATTCTCTTGAAATGCTGCCATATTAAACATACTGAATATGCTGAATATTTTTATAAATGCTAAATATCCCAATATATCCATGATTAAACTTGCTTATCCACAATGAATATGTATCTTAATTTGGAATACACCAAGCAGCATCCAAAGACCTCATTTAGTAGGCATGAATTTGAGGAGTGCACTCCCAATTGCATATACATGGCAAGACAAAAGCTGGCTCCTTTTCAGAACAGTCCCTGTGACTGTGTGTGTCTTGAAGCTGCTGCAGCTCTCAAAGCAAAGCTCTCCTAAAGCATGGGGTCACTTCAGAGACACTGCCTGATGCTCCAGCATTTGCAGCTGGAAGCCCAATTCCCAAGTGGCTCTCCAGCCTGCTTCTAAAAAATGGTGACAGCAGTCATAGCAGTCTTTAAAAATTCCTTGCATTGAACTTCTGTGTTTTAAAAAACATGCAAGAGCTTGGCCTGCTTTAGGAATGTAGATTATCCTCTATCAGTGCTGTGTCAAAATATATGCTCTAAAAATTTTAAAGGACAAGTAATTGGGTGTTCAGAAGGCATTTGTTAGCAACAAGGAAGAGTTCTGTCTGATTGGGAGCTGTGTGAAGGATATTTGCAGTGCTGGAACTGGAGACATGAGGTTCCCTGCCTTTTGTGCAAGTGAAACAAGCAAAAACCCCAAAACTCCAAAACGTCCTCTCTAGAAACATACTCTTTTACTCACAGAAAATCCATTTAAAGCTATAGCCCAGGAAAATTGAACTGTTGGTGTCACGGATATCTCTGGCTGAAGCTTTCCTCATGCCAGAAGGCAGTAATGATTGTTTTCTGTGAAACAGCTTTGGAAACCACAGTTCTTGAGCCTCACTCACTGAAGAGAGAGCTGTGCAGTAGGTCCTGAGTGACAGGAGTAAACCACCTTCATTAAGGAGTCCATAAGCCTTAATTTTCTCCCCTGCAAGTATTTTGAAATAGTACTTGAAGTGTTCAGTACTTGAGATAGCATAAATAATAGAGTTTGGGGGACAGGCAGATTGGGAAGAACAGTCAAGAAAACACTATGTGTGTGTGTATACATATATATATATGTATGTACACCACATATAAATTGTAAGGGAGCTTGGGAGAAAGGCTGGGGGCATCTGTTACCTCTACTGTTTTTACAGTCCAGCATCACTGCAGCCCTCCTTGTCCTAAAGCAACTTTGGAGAGAAAGGGAAGAGCAAAAAAAAAAAAAAACAACCAAAGTAAATATAATCCCCAAACAAATTGGAAAGTTATTTAAACCACTGGTGTCTGAGTTTGGTTTGGGTGTTCCTTTTTTGCATTTGAAATTCTAGTGCTGTCTGTTAGAAGCCCTATTTATGACATTTGTTCATGTGAAATGCCTTGCCCCAGTTCCTTCTAGAGTTTCTTCTGAAGATCATGATTAATAGTTCAGTCCTCATTATTGCAAATGTTATTTTTAAATAGTTATTCTGAGAACAAGAATTCCATTAATCAAAATAATAGATAATGAACAAATAAATGGCAACCTAATTTGTCTCGTTCATACATATGGAGATTATAATGCAAACAATCAAGGAACCATGGAGGCTGCTGTACTGGCATCTCAGTAATATGCATGTGCTGTATGTCCATTAGTTTAGGAGCATTATAGACAGGATTAGCAGCTGTAGTTCTTGTCTCAACACTTTCCCCTTGCCAGCAAACTGGAGTGGCATCTGTGCTCCAAAGCCTTCACTCCAATTTATTTCAATGTCATGCAGTAATCTATCTCCAGTATATTTACATGTGCACGAACTGCTTTTTTCCTGTTAACTGCTGAAAAGCCCTAGAAGTAGGTGTGAAAGCAGCTGAGCTGTTGGTATGGAAGCTATAGGTTTCACTTCAAGATCTCCTGATTTTCTCCTTTAAAATGCTGAAAGTGAGGAAAGACTCCTTTTTAGAATGGTAATCCTTTCACTTCAGAAAGAATTCAATCCAGCTATGTTTCAGCTGGTTCAAAACCTGCTTGCCTGCTGGGGCTGCTGCTAGTAGAAGGGCGTGTGCCACCGGGTAGGTTTTGGCATTCACGAAGATCAGGTGCTGTTTCCTTGTGAAACTGGAAGTGCAACCCTACATAAGAAGGTTCTAACCACCCTTCGCCCCTCTGTGCCTCACTGCCAGCTGAGAGGAGGATGGTTTAGCCCTTTCATGGTCCCTAATGCTGGGTGGTCCAGACCTGTAGGATATGCCTCTGTCATCCAGCACCCCACAGGTTATCTGTCCCCCAAAAGTGCAACTAGTTACACCCCTTTTTCCAGTTCTTGCTCAGGGAAACTGGGGGGCAAGGTGCCTGCCATCCCCTCCCCTCATCCTTCCCTCCTCCCCTGGCTCTGCAAAACCCTGCTGTGCTCCCCCATGTACATAGAGCTGGTTCGATACGAGACATTTTAATGATGAATGCCTCCTCCTGGAATTGTGGCTCTGTCTCTCAGGCATGATGCAGCTGTGCAAAAATGTAAAGCATCTCTCTTGGTTTACTGCAGGAAATTCAGCATCCAACTAAGGAAGTTTTATCACATCTCTCATTCAGTTACTGTTTCCTACATTTCAAATATACTGCAGTCTGTACAGCAGCTTTTTTTTTCTTTAATTTTGTTGCAAATCTTTCCGACTTAAACCAAACTTTGACTGGTAAATGTCATGAATCTCGGGCCAGGTTTAATTAGGAATTTTCTAAATCTATTAACAAAAGAGATGCGCTTAATACATTATGTCAACCAGAGCTGGGCTTTCTTTAGCTATTTCGAGGGCTGCCATAGGCACAGCTTGAAACTTCCTTGGATTTTACATGGGTGCTGTATTTTATGTTGCATTAATTTAAAATGGTCTGTTTCACTTCATCAAGACTTTAGCTTAAGGATAATGCATTTATGTAAGATTAATCTTGCCATGTTGTTTTAGGATCAGGATTGTAAACTGCATTGTTCCGACAGTGATGTTCCAAATGTCATTTTAAAGCTTTTCTCGGGAGCTGCAGGCTCCCACTTATTCATGATGTTATCTTTAATTTCACTTGATTTTTAGAATATCCCTGCTTTTTTTCCCAACATGGTAATTATTCATGAAAATTGGCAAAAAAAAAATATATATATAAAAGGAAGATGACAAGGGGGAGAAGAGGAAGCTGCCTTAGCATATGACAGTCCCGCAGAATTCAATTTTTCTTCTTTTAGCTGTGACCTCAAACTTCAGCCTTTTTAAAACTGATCTAGTTATGAGTCTCTTTTGGGTAGCACGAAGTTCTGCTTTTTGGAGGCCTCTTCTTCCCCTCCTTGTCCGCAACCTCTTCTGAACATCAGACATTATTGCTTTCTCTCCCTAGTCCATCAGGGCCTGTTTATAGGGCTGACACACTTTTCTCTAGCTGGAGATGCTTAAAAAAGCCCCCCAAACCTCCCGATGGACTGAGCCAAAATAAGTGTATGTGTTGCTGATAGAGGGTAACAAATGTCAGCTGGACTTGCTGGAGGGTTGTGCCTGGGAGCAGACGCAAGAATGAGCTTTTCCCTGTGTCATCCTTTTTGCAGGGGAGAGACCACAGCGGTGCAGAGGTCACCCACACGCTGCGTCTCCGGAAGGGAACCTAGAGCCCCAGCTGAGGAGCCCCCACCATGGCGGGCAGCTCCCCGTTGTCTGCAGAGCAGCCTCCCTCCTTCCCTCCCTCCCTGCCAGCCGTCGCCTCGCCCAGAGCCACTGAGCGAGACCGAGACCGGTGCTCTGCAAGGAGGGGGTGCTCAGCGCTGTTAATCATCTTAAAATAAATGAAGATGCTACACAAGATATATATAAATTGACATACTAATCAGTCCCATGGTTCCTTATTTCCTTTGTAATAAACAGTGGAGTTGGCAAGCACTGTGGCAGCACAAGGCATCTGTATTAATCAAGAGAAGTTTGAGACACTGGAAAAATTAAACTTTATGTGATTTGGACAGCATGAAGAAGTTAAGCACTGTAACAAAAACCTCCCTGATGCTCACAATGACTATTTGATACATTTGAAAAACAGCAGTGGATTCGAGGGCTGGAGAAGTATTAATTAATGAAACTGCCACTGCCTGTCATGCTGAAAAGCAAATTAAGGGAAAAAAAAGAATCAACAACAACAGAGAGAGGAAGAATGGGGGGTGCGGGGAAAAGGTGGCGTTTCGTGCTGAGAAAGCAATGCTTGATGAAGGATTAAAGGGACTAAAGAGAAAGACCATCATTCTGCAATGGTTTGTTTCATTACAGTTTGGGGACCACTTGCATTTCTAGTGCTCTTGCTCTTGACTGCGCACCATTAATAGTATGTGAATATGGAAATTGAAACACTTCCAGAGAAAAGCTTCTATTCTTGCTTAGGAAAAGAAAAGCTAGTCGAACACTAAGAGGAAAAAACAGGCTTCTGTGTTTTACTCTCAGGACCTTTTTTTTTTTTGTAACAGGGCTACTTTCTCCAACCTGATCACAACAAAGGAAGTCTTCACTTTTTTAGTAGAAACGAGAGAAATAATACATTAAAACACTCAGCTGTCTAACGCCGCTGATCTGTACCTTTAGAAGAGAGAAAGTGTCACTGAGCAAGTTGGGGCAGCCCTGGGCCCATAAGGTACTTCATGCTCCTGCGTTTGGTTCAGCAGGCCAGCTGCGCTCCACATCGGGCCCAGTGACGTTTTGGCAAGACAACTTATTTTGTGGTGGCAGGTTAATGTTCATATAAATGTGTCATGTCTCGTACTTGGTGATCACTGGTGGTGTTGGGAAAAAAAAAAGAAAGAAAGAAAAAAAAGCTTTATATACCTCTTCTACCGTAACTCTTTAACTGCAAGTTTTCAAGGTGGGGTTGTGGCACATAACAGGTTGTTAAACCATGCAGTGTAAGCAATTAAAAATGTATTCCACAGATATAAATATTTTCTTTTCTTATTGCTGTGACACTATGTGTGATGGTAATATTTCTGAGAGTTTCAGATTTTGCACATATAATTTTATGCATTATCAAAAGTTACTGCTGCCTTGAAAGAAAATGTTCTGTGAAAATTTTTGCAAAAGCTTTACTAGTTTGTTTTTTTTTAAATTGTAACATTTTGTAAAGGCAGGAAGTGGATTAAAAAAAGAAAACAACCTAGCATGCTAAATATATTTTTCAAGAAAGCAATAATTTTACATGTACAGAAATAATGCTAACCTTTAATACAGGTGAGAGCAACAGTTTACTTAATACATTAACGGAATAGTGCTGTTTTTGTAGAGATGGGCTTCTGACACAAAGATTTGTTTAAAAAAACAAAAAGCAGAAAAAACCTTAAAGTGTGATCTTTCTGT